>JAHWFP010166566.1:0-14166 GCA_023313725.1 Lithobius niger
CTCGAAGTGCCTGAGGAAGGTGGGAGATCTGTCAAAAAGATAAAGACTACCGAAAATTCGCACCCTGATTTGTGACAATCGAGGGACAATTTTGGTAAATAGCGTACCATGTTTAATTAATTTCTGTTACCAAGTAAAACAATGAGCCTTTCGGCCTATCGTGATACATTGTTCAGTCATTTCCTTTAGAAGATTAAATTAACTTTCCAACGATAGGTCGCAAGATAAGATTGATCAATTAGTTCCGGAGATACACGAGATGTAGTATATTGCATGGTCATCATTTTGAGGACGTCATAATGTGTTTTCCTTCAAATTAAGCAGAAACTAATAGATTTACGGCGTACATTGTTCCGGCATTTCTGTTAGCAAATCAAATTACCTTACCAACGGTAGTCCGCACAAAAAGATTGATCAATTAGTTCCAGAGATAATTGGGAATTAGTATATCGCACAGCAGTCATATTATGTTTTTCTTCAGATTAAACCAAAACTAACAGATTTATGGCATATATTGTTCCGGAATTTCTTTTATCAAATTAAATTATCTTTCCAACAATAGGTCGCACGATAGGATTGATCAATTAGTTCCGGATATAGTAGAGATTTAGTACATCGCGTGGTGGCCATTTTGATGACATCATCACGACTATTGTGTCACTTCCGGGAGTGTCTCCCGGCAGATTTGTAAACTACAACATGTGAACAGCTTCCATGTACAATATGTAGCTTGTTGCCGGAAATGAAATGTTTCTGCACTAACAGCATGGACTATGAATGCTTCAGCTAGGCCTAATGCAGACAGAACAGTTGGTTATGCCCAAGGAGTGTAGGGACTTGGTGCTCAACACAGCTCATACAAATGCATGAGCAGGTCACCTTGATTGTGCCAAGACAAAAGCCAAGACATAATTTCAATTGGCCTTTAGTGTTTAAAGACAGAAACTTTTGTACAGTCATGCCTAACTTGTCAAAAAACCGGTAAAGCGGGGCAGAAATTTGTAGCACCGATGGTGTTAGTCCCGATGGATGGTGAGCCTTTTTCAAGGTACATAGTGGACATTGTAGGTCCTATTAAACCCAAAAGTAAAGCAGGGTTTAAATATATTTTGTCACTACTAGATCCAGCCACTAAGGGTCCGGAAGCTATCCCTCTAAAAACAGCTGATAGCCAGTCAGTAGTAGATGCACTATTGGAAATATTTTCACGTCTTGGGTTCCCTTTTTCACTGCAGACAGATCTTGGATCTTGTTTTGTTAGTGAATTAACCACCTTGTTCTTGGAAAAATGTGGTATAAAGACAATTAACTCTTCAGTTAATCACCCGCAAAGTAATTCGGTAGAATGGTTCCACGTACACTAAAGCCATGTAACGAGCTGTATGTCACCAACACCCAGAAGACTGGGAACGATGTCTCCCAGGAGCCATGTTTGCGCTTCACACGCACCTCACAAGAGCACTGGCTTTGCTCCTGCTGAGCTCGTCTATGGACGAAACCTAAAAGGACCCTTGGATCTTTTAAAGAATCAGTGGATTGAACCAGATGTTCATCCGACTGTACTTGAAAACGTGTTGGATTTATTGCAGCGTTTCAAGTTTGCTCGTGAACTGGCAGTGGAAAACATGCAGAAAGGACAGGTGAAAAATAAAAAGAACATTTTGCCGGCCCCCAGTCAAGCCGGCTAAAAATGGTTTCTTTTGCTGTAAAAGTGCATTACCTGTCAATTTAAAGCATTGTTGTCCCAATGATGCTGCTTGCTGCTTGAGACTTGAATAGCTGCCTCAGTTACCCTACCGCGCATGCACGGTTCTCCCTATAAAGGATGCATGCTTGGGAAGCTCGTCATCTCTTTGTCTCTCAATTGTGTCAAAAGGTGACTCGAGAGGGGAGGCAGGATGGGCCTAAGGTAATGCACTTTTACAGCAAAGAAACCATTTTTAGCCGGCCTGGCTGGGGGCCGGCAAAATGTTCTTTCTTTGTGCTGTGAAAAGTGCAGTACCTGTCAATTTATAGCATTGACAGGCCGACCTCGTCAAATTAGGCGGCGGGCACCTTTTGACTAAGTCCCTGGGTTCTGAGGCTGCCGTCACCTGGGTTGGTTTCCCCAATTACCATCATTTTTTCCTCCCGGGGGGGGGGGGCCCTAATAGATGACAAAGGTAAGCAAAAAGAAAAACACAATGTTGTGTTTACCTTAGTAGAAGGTGACATCATCCGGACTTGTAGAAAAAGTTCCGCTTGGGTTAGAGCAGGAGAGGACACAGGTCGAGTCTTCATTGGAGAATCCCGGTGGAGGTAAGAAAGGTCACAGGGTGCGTCGAAGAGAGTTTATAGGGTGTGCATGTGGCAGAAAACAAGGTTAAAAAGGATGTAGGAGGGGTAGTCTCTAGGCTGGGGAAATTGATTAAAGGGAGGTTGATATGTAAGGGATAATTGTAATTATTCTAGGGATTTTTTTTTTTTAATTTTATGTTTTTTTTTTAGGGTTATGAGGAATCAATCGGCTTAATGTGAGGGGGGGTTGTGGAGGCCGAAATGAAATCCCTTTGCTTTTAGCCGGCATGGAGAACATGGGATTTCGAGAGTGGAGGTTGAGGAGAGTGGTGAGAGATCAGGATGCAGTGGGGTAAACGTGGTGTCGTTATCATACTGCCATAGGGAGAATGATTTGAGGTTGTGGTCTCGGGCTGTGGATGCGATACTTTTCCATGCCCCAGAGATTTCGTTGTGTTGGTTGTTTTGGGATGGGGTTGATGGGGTTGATGGGTTTGCTAGAGAAGTTTCGTCTTTAAGCGAGGGTTCCACCCGTGTAAGAGGCCTGGAAGGAAGTGCTGGGGGGTTGACACGGGGGTCGGATGGTTGTACAAGTCCAGGATGACGGAAGGGTCCGGGGGGGCTTGTAAGCCGGCTTCCAAGTTCTGTCGGATGAAAGTCGTGATAAGTTCCAGGGCGACAAAGTTTGTGGGTCGGAAAGGCCTTGATGTGGTGGAGGAGAGGGTGCCCTTTTCCTTTTTGTAACGTGTTGAAGAGTTAATGAGGTTAAGTGCAAAAGTTGTTCGTTGTTGATGGTTCGAAGTCTGTCAATCTCCAGTTTGAGGTCTGTGATTTGCCTTTGTTGTGATGAAATCCTCTTCTGCCAAGAGCGGAGGATAGGCTTGACCCGTAGGCAGTTAATGTCCAGCTGAATTTTTGTTGATTCCTTAAGCTTGAGTTTGTGTTTAATGACCTTGAAGATCTCCTTCTGGTTGATTTTACAGGGCTCGTCAGATTCGGATGAAAAGAGGGGAAGTTCCGGGGCCAGAGATTGTGGCGGTTCTGGAAGTGGAGGGGGGGGGGCAATGGTGTCGTCTTTGGAAGCAGATGAGGACTGAGAAGGACGAGGAGAGTGAAGAGCAGGAGAGGGCACAGAAGGTTCATCCTTGTTAGGTGAACGTGGTGTAGCAGGAATGACTATTGTGGCCTGTTCAGTGGAAGAAAACGGAACAATGACTTTTTGTGGGGAGGAAGGGTTGTCGGAGAAATGAGATGGAAGTGGGTCTTCGTGCTCCTCCGTGGTCAATGTGGGGTGATTTTCCCGGGAATCCTGGAGGGACGGTGAGTCCGCTGAAATAGGGGATGTCACCCATGATTGCTGCGACATTGGTGTTGCTGACGCAGGGGAAGGTGAATAAGTCGGTTTGACAGGTTGGATGACAGAGGTGGATGAAGGACGAGGCTTCTTGGGGGAAGGGGACTTGAAAGGAGGTTTGGAATATCCCTGATGAGTTCTTTGCTTCTTTCGTAAGGAGGAGAGGTGGTTTAGCGCCGAGATAACTTCCAGTCTTCAAAGGGAATAGAAATGCAGATCGGGCACGGATTGTCAAAATAATTGCAAAGCCTATGTGCTGGACAAACTGAAGTGTGGGGGTCCTTCCTATTGGGGTTTCTTAGGCCTGGACAATTACAGGATCCTGGATCTTGAATTAGTGGCAGTCTGCCGGCGTAAGGGTCCTTTAGGGTTGGGTGAATTGGTTTTAGTATTTTCACCATGTTGGAAGAAGTATAATCGAAGAAATCCTGGAATCCCGGGGCGCTAAACAGCGACTGGAAGCAACACAAAGAGACGCGGGAAACGGGAACAGGAAGGAGCCTCGTTTTGGAAATCGGAGAGATGTGACGTCACGGGAGGGTCAGGGTGTTGTGCGACACTCGTAGGTTCAGCGGTAAGCTATACGGCAACGAACAAGAGCGGTGTCGGTATGGCGGTCCCACGGTAGATGGCGTGAGGGCGCGGGGTGGCTGAATTGTGTCGCATCGTGCGACAGTGGGCGGGAGAAGAGATGCAGAGGTGTGGACGGATCGACGATTGTGCTGTCCGAGAGCGGGAGTGATGACCGGCTGGAGGAGGCATCAGACGGTGGCGAGATACTGGAGAGTGCGTGAGCAGGTAGATCTGCGTCGTGCGACGTTCGTCAATGGTAGCCATGGCATATGGTGGAAGTCGTAAGAAGAAGAGGCGTCTATAGCTTAATGATATGTACGTCCGAACGGCACCGGCCGCACAGCAGTCGTCACGGGCGAGGGTCTCTGCTTGGCATATTGGCAGAGTACCTTGGTGTGTCTTACTTCTTTTACCAGGTCCAAAGGACGGAAGGCGGCGAGATGAATTGGAGAGACGTCGTTGGTGATGACGACGTTGACGTTACGTACAGAGCCGGGCATCCAATGGTCGTTGCGGATGGGGCTACTGCTTGGTAACATCAGTAGATTTGGAAGGCTATAGTGGAAGTAGTCCGGTTCAACGTATGTTGTTGTTCGGGAGTGGACATGCCTTTCGGGCAGTGGAGGTTTATAGGGATGTCGTGACACAGCAGTAGGGTCGGCCGTCCCTGACGGGGGCTTGCGCTTCATAGTCGGCAAAACAAAGTTGTGCGGCACAGAGTTGTGCGACGGAGTTTTCGACAGTTAGGAGAAGAAATGCTATGGCATGGTTGTCTCATCGTTGTTGTCCAGGCAGAGGAAATGCTATGCGAGCGGCAGAGGGGTCTGAGGGTGTCGTGGTACTGTGGTGGCTTCGTGCGACACTGACGAGCGGTTGAGCTTCGTAGCTGGTGGGATGACGTTGGGCGACATACGTTTATGGTGTCATGGCTCGTAGTGGGGGTAGCCCAGTCTTGAGTGTTAACTTGCCGTGCCGATGAGATGCATGACGGGGGAGACGTTGGTGTCTTATTGGCAGAGCGGCGGGAGTCCGAACGTGGTCGCTGGTCGGCCCGAAAGAGCTGCTTTATTTCCGGAGGGGCGTGTTGCATCGTGCGACACTCGAGGGAGCTGATGTTTTATGGTAGAAGGGCGGCAGACTTGGTGCCTGTTTGATTTAGACGTTCGGAAGGCTAGGTTGTCTTGTCTGACGGGTTTTAAGTTTGTGGGAGATGTCCAAGTGATGGGGCTGGTGTCGGGATCAGCCCCTAAGAGGCGTATCGGACTCGTGAAGCGGCGATTGCGTTGTTCGTTTTGTAGCGGGGAGTTGCCGGTATCGCCGTTGACGACATGCACGTCCCGTACTAAGCCGGGCGCACAGCGGTCGTCATGGGCGGAAGAGACGGTCGGGGAAGAGCGCAGCATCCGAGGTGAGAGCACTGTCGCATGATGCGACATCCTTCCTTGAAGATGAGCGGCAAAAATCCAAGACCTAGGTGGGAGATGAGGTGAAGTAGAGGTGACCCAGTCATGAGTGTTGGCTTGCCGAACAGATGAGGTACACGACGGGGGAGGTATCGGTGTCTTTCCGGCAGAGCGGCAAAAGACCGAGTCGGCGAGGTTGTGCGTTTCACTGTGTGTGACGCTGTGTTGTCTGCGCGACGAACTGGAAGATAAGTCAAGCGGCGAGTCGTCGGGTGGTCGGCCGGCATGAGTCGTGGCTTCTCTGAACTTCTACTTGGCGTCCAGAAGCAGCGCTTTGGCGTGTCGCATGTCTTCTGCCAAGATCGTTAGAGCGGGAGGGGGCGGTGTGCGTTGGTCGTCTTGAGGCGGAGAGTCGTCGGTTTCGCCGTTGTCGGCATACACGTCCCGTACTAAGCCGGGCGCGCAGCAGTCGACGCGGGCGGGAAGGATGGCCGGAGGAGAGAGAGCAGCATCCGAGGCAGAGCAGTGTCGTACGGTGCGACATCCATCATTGGCGAGGGGCGGCGAAAATCCAAAATCCAAGTGGGAGATGAGGTTTCCCGGAGTCGCAACTTGGTTTGTAGAGGAGCACTTCGGCTTACATGTATCAGAACCGGTGGGCCGTGAGGAGCGGCGAGTGGGAGTCGACGTTGGCGTCGGAGGCGACATGCGCATCTCGTGCAATGCCGGGTGTGTAGCGGTCGTCGTGATAAGGTAGTTGGAAACGGCGGAGAAGGCTGCAGAGTCAGCGACATGCACAACCTGATCGGGGCCAGGCGTGTAGCGGTCGCCGAGGGCAGGGAGAGCTGCGGAGAAAGAGAAGAAAACGGCGGGGAAGAAACCAGATGCAGCGAGCTGTCGAATGGACGGCAGCTTGAGACAAAGAGATGACGAGCTTCCCAAGCACGCATCCTTTATAGGGATGACAGCTGAGGCAGCTATTCAAGTCTCAAGCAGCAAGCAGCATCATTGGGACAACAATGCTATAAATTGACAGGTACTGCACTTTTCTCAGCACAAAGAACCTATGATTCTAAAGCTGTAGAAAGGAAGTTTAAAAAAGGGGATAAAGTTTTGATTTTAAAGCCTTCTAGAGCCAATAAACTTGATATTTATTGGGATGGTCCTTGTACTGTACTGAAACGTCTTTCAGATACAAATTATTTAGTCTCCAAAATCAGTGGCAGACAACAAGATACTGTGTATCACGTGAATCTCATGAAACCCTATATTCCTAGGGAAGGTCTATGCAATTACCGTAAATCGCGTATTAAACGCCCAGTTAATGCTAACGTCCAGCCCCCTAAAATGCTTGAAAGTCAAAAATCGTGATGTACTCTTATTGACGCCCACCTCTTAAAAATTATCGATTTTCTGTGGTAAAATTAACTGAAATCTTCTTACGTTTTAACGAAAGGAACGTTTCATCCCCGTAAATTTTGATTTTTCTGCAGCAAAATTAACTAAAAACTTCATACATTCAACAATATCAACTTTTAATCCAAAACGATTCACAGGAGCGTTTGTAATCACGGAAAAGTCGGCAATATTAGGCCTAGCGTTCAATCAATTACATGCGTGATCTGGATTCACTCTAGGAAAACACAATGCCTTTATTCTCATTGATTCACAAATTAAGTTTATTAGATAATCCACCTTTCATTATCTAACATAATTCAAAGTTAAAACTAATTTCTAACCATCACCAACCTTTTAAAACAGACAACGCGATTCACACCAGGAAGCACATTTTTGTTTACACAATTTTCCGGAAAGTCGTAAAATTGACATTGTTTTCTGTTCTTCCCTTTTTCCTGCCTTCCTGGATAGAGTAATCCAGGTCAGAACTTCCGGAGGAACTTCCGGCTTGGATTACTCTGTCCAGGATGGCAGGACGAAGGGAAGAACAGAAAACAATGTCAATTTTACGACTTTCCGGAAAATTGTGTAAACAAAAATGTGCTTCTTGGTGTGAATCGCGTTGTCTGTTTTAAAAGGTTGGTAATGGTTAGAAATTAGTTTTAACTTTGAATTATGTTAGATAATGAAAGGTGGATGATCTAATAAACTAAATTTGTGAATAAATGAGAATAAAGGCATTGTGTTTTGCTAGACTGAATCCAGATCACGCACGCGAATGACTGCAGTATCGGCGACTATTTTGTGATAGAAAATTCCCTCCCTGGGCAAGTTTGTTTAGAAAATAGATAATTCTTGTTTTTAACGCCCACCCCCCAATTTTAGGTAATTAATTTTACAAGCCCATGGGCGTTTAATACGCGATTTACGGTATACTCATGCTGACGAGAAAGAAGCCCTTCAAAGAAGCCCCAGTGACGGCCCTTTAACTGGACCGGAAGCCATGAGTTTGTTCAAAAGAATAGGTGATATTTCTGAAGAACAGAAATTGGATATATTGAATTTATTTCAAAAGGTTGAAGGAGTATTTTCTACACTCCCAGGTTGTACAGATTTAGTAACCCATGACATCAAACTGCTTGATGAAAAGGTGAAACCTAATAAGTATTACCGACATGGCAAGTTTGAAAAAGACTTGATTGTTACTGAAGTCCAGAGAATGCTCGGACTTGGTCTGCTTAAAGAAACAGACTCCCCACACGGTAGTCCCATGATTATCGTTCAAAAAGAAGATGCTAAACCTAGACCGGTAGCAGATAACTGAGAATTAAATAACAATTCTGAAACACAAGATTATCCAATACTTAATAATGAGGAGTGTTTAGGGAAAGCTTCCAAGTGGAAGTACATCTCGATTTTTGACTTAAATAGACGACTTTGGCAGGTAAAACTGACTCCAAATGCCTCTAGAGTTGCAGCCATCACAACCTTTATTGGAAAATTTGAGCCCCTGATCATGAACATGGGGATGAAAAATGCCCCGTTCTGCTTTCAAAAACTCATGGATCAAATTACCAGAGGGATGGAAGAGTTCATGACACCCTTCCAGGATGACACAGCTGTGGGAGCCGAAACTTGGTCCCAACATCTCGAAAATGTATTCATCTTTTTATCTGCTATAAAGAAAGCAGGACTTACTGTAAATGCAACTAAGAGTCAAGTGGCTTGTCAGAAAGCTACCTTCTTGGGACATGAAGTAGGCGATGGTAGTCGTTCTCCCTCTGAAGTGAAAGTTTTAGCTGTGCAAAATTTTGCCAGACCCCAAACAAAAAAAGGGGTTAGATCCTTTTTAGGATTAGGTGGTTATTATCAACGATATTAGCACCGTTATGCTCAAATTTGTGCGCCTCTAACAGATGCTTTAAAGAAAGATGGTCCAGACCCCATCTTGTGGGATAACCTTAAACAGGAGGCCTTTGACACTCTCAAGAGAGCCCTCGTTTCTTATCCAGTGCTAAGAGCACCCAATTTTGATCAACCTTTCACGGTCCAGTGTGACTGTAGTGACAGAGGAATGGGCGTGGTCCTTTCCCAGACTCTGGGTGGAGAAGAGCATCCGTGCCTCTACATTTCCCGAAAACTGACTGCCAGAGAGCAAAACTTTGGCACAACTGAAAAAGAATGTGCTTGCCTCGTGTGGGCAGTAGCCAAACTTAGGCCATACTTGTATGGAACTAAGTTCTACATCGAAACTCATCATAATCCATTGCACTGGCTCAAACAAATGGCCGGTAAAAACCCTAGACTCCTGAGGTGGAGCCTAGCATTACAACACCATGACTACCAGGTAAAATACAAACCCGGTAAGGAACATTTGAACACAGATGCTGTTAGTAGGTATTTTGCTTAAATTTGAAGTTTTGTTAAATTTAACTTTTTCTGAAATGTTTAAAAGTTAAGGCTAGTGAGATTTTAATTTCTCATCTTTAGGTATGCTGAAAGTACAACCTTGAAGGGACTTTCGTTTTTTTCCCGTTTTGGAAATTTTATGCCCACATTTTAAGAGCCAATGATTCCTCTGACGGATGCCTACAATTTCTTCCTTTTGTGGAAGATAGGCCTCTGACATTGGACGACCCCAGTGAGTTGCTTGCTAGGAGCACACCGGAATAAGTGACCCCGACTTACCCTTTTTTTCTGAAGTCCAAATGGTGACGGTTAACATCCGTTCCATTCTGCCAGAGACTAAGTCCCAACAGGCAACTTCGTACTGGGGGATTTGTCAGCATCAGACTGACTGTTCTCCCAACAACGCCAGTCCCTGGAATACCAGGGCTGGCTTTTTTTCTGAAGTCCAAATGGTGACGGTTAATCCGTTCCATTCTGCCAGAGACTAAGTCCTTGAGTTTTTATGGAAAATCTTCCTCTGTAAAAAAGATTTTGTCCTACCTGTAAGTAAAAGAGGTAAACTTATGGTTTGTTACATTTCCCCGGACATTGCAAACTGAAAAATGTATCTTCCTCGTAGCTAAAGGGTTAAGCGATGTACTTTTTGCTTATGCGTCTAAAGGTCATGTTGTTTTTGGCTTTTTTTTTCAAGAAAAATAATTAGATATCTTGTTGAGTTATATGGTCAAACTTAAGTTGTGGGGCATACCTTCAAACCTTCCAGTGTTAAAGTGTTGTATTGTTAAATAGAGCTTATCTTTTGTTACATGCCCATAGGAAGCACCCTTCTAACCCTTATCGCAAGCTAGGTTGGGTGTGGACAGCTGGAAGTTTTTTGGTATTTTCTTGGCTAAAAAAAAAATGCAATTTAACATAACTCGGACCAGCTAGGGACGTATTACCAGAGTAACAGAAGATATAATTTGACATGCATGCTATTTTTTAAATGTAAAAACAACCAGTTTTCCCGAGAGCAGAGAGTGCTCAAGAGTCTTTATGACTTCCTGTTTTTTTGATGGACTTCTTAAAAATGGATGAACTTTTTAAGCTTGAACTTTACTGCAAATCCCTTTAATTCTCTTGCTTATTGTGAAATTACTTGTCGGTTAATTTTACGTTGGCTTGGTAACATCATTGGTAAGACATGTTGTCTTTGCACTAATCTTTGTTTTCAGTCGTTATTTCAACGTTCATGTGAACCCCGAAATAAAGTCTCCCTTGTGGGGGCGTGTAAGGAATTTTTGCAACATTATCTTTACGGTACTGGAGCTAGGCTACCACCAAGCAACAAAACGCCAGATTTTTAAATCAAAACTGCCAACCCTAAACTTGGTGAGGTAGGGTGGGCAGGAGAAATTGAACTTTCACACTAAAATCGTTGAAATCTTGGAAGATCATAGAGAAAACCTAAGTGGTCTTACTGAAGGCCTGAAATCTTCAATTTCGAATTTATTTATTTTTCAGTAAATACCAAAATGAAAACAGTGCTGCTGCGAAAAATTGTGACGCACATCGTTGTAGTTTGGCATAAAGCCACGTAGATTATGTTACCTACACGTTTCATAATTGGACGGTGTTATGCAACAAGGAACCAACAAAAATTTCCATAAAATCGCAGTGAGAACTCGTTTCTAACGCCAAAACTATCACTTTGAATTAAGCAAAAAATATCCAACCCCCATCTAACACGTGCTGCCATCTGGCGGGGTTGGAACCAACTAACATCTCAAAAGTGGTGACTTCAGATTTTGCAACACAGATCCAAGCCACAGAATTTCGCAATACAGAACCAAGTCAAGAATGGTGTCAAGTAAGCACGTGGTGGCAAGTTATAGTTCTGAGGCCTACAGTCTTACTGCACAGGCTCCATTTAATCCTAAAACCATAAAAATAATAGTCAATAATATCAATACATTTCCTAAATATATTATTGTAGGAAAGATAGTGATAGTAAATCTTTGGACAGTAGCCTAACACTTAAGAAAATACACGAACTGTATAAACAGCAAAACACAGTTAACTGTGTTATTCTTTCCACCAACAAAAATGTCTTTTTATTCGGAATTAATTTAAAATTCAAGACATTAATAAAAGGACACATGTAATTTGTGGTGGCAAGCTGTTAAGGGCGATTTGTAATCTGATCCAATGAAAAACTAAGGTTGAAAATGGGCATAAAGTGCAGCTTAACTTGTCAGAAGCAACTCAAAAACTACTAAAAAATACAGTAATATGAAAATTGCTGCAGAATGTGAGAGCGTAGAAACTCTTACATTCGCTCTACAAAAAAACATTACCACTCCTTACGCTGCACACGAGCATAGTATTCTATAAATACCAGCTGTAGGCGTGTAACAGTGGTGTACTAAAGGGAAACACAAAAGGGTTATTGTTACATTTGGGTTCAGGGCACTGCCGGCATGGGTGCCCAAGAAGTTGGCTCTTGATTAAAAAAAATATGCAGAAAATCATGTACGTAAAAACCTTAATCTTTTGATCTGATTCTTACGGCGGTAAGAACTGCAACATCAAAAATCACCTTGATTATGAAAGAAATTCTAGACTATCATCCGTCCTTGAAGACAATACACTTAAGATTTTGGTTTCGGGGGATAGATTTCTTCTGAACAATACAGATGCAAATAGCTTTTACAACGGCTTGACGGAGTATTCCGACATTGTTGATGAAATTGTTGGATTCAATTGGAATCCAGATTTGGTCTAGAAGATGATCCATTTCAATAAGATTCTCTTGGTTATTGGTTTTGGATAGTTAATGCAACCATCATTAATAAATAAATGTTTTTTCTACGTCTGGTTCTTTGTTGGTTAATTCGTGACCTCAAAGTTTGATTTTTGCAACAAGGAACCAAGCCACATTTTTTATCATTAGCGGTTGAAATTTAAGAATATTTGTGACAATGTTTTATTGCTAGATACGCAGAAACTGTATTTTATGGTACAAGGCTTTAAAAATAACATACAGATTGCTGGAAATTTATTAATGTAACTTGTTTTTAAACTCATTTTACAGAAAATGAGAAAAGTGTGGGTTGGTTCCTTGTTGCATAACACCGTCCAATTGTTTAAAGTCCTCTCACAAACAATACGGTACTTCACACAGCATAATCGATTTTATTGATGTGTGAAACTGTTTATAACTTGCAACAACTCACGTGTATACGATGCAGGTTTCCGCTGTTTTCACTTATTTTTTTCAAAGTCTGTCTAAAATCTTTGTAAAAGATGCTTAGCCTTTGATCTTAATAATGTTCAGATTCCAAATATATTTACCTTTTTAAATTCGGTTGGGTAGTTTTAAAACTATGAGGCAAAACGTGTCCGCTACCTCGGCTCAATGCTTTAACGCCATGTTGGAATTTTACTTGCGTTTTTAAAAACGATCGGCTCTCTCGTGCAAACCGGAAGTGGCTCGAGCGTCGTTGGCTTAGAATTTGGCTGACCAAACTCTCCACCAACCAGTGAATTGGATACTTGGAAATTTAGGCTCTAAACAAATCCTAAGGTACCTTACATGTCTAGCACTCCTCGGGGTTCGCGCAGAAGGCAAGTTGGAGCCGTTTCCGAAGTATAAAAACTCAAGCTTGAGAAAATATCGTTAGCATAGCTCGACCTCGCAACCACCCATCGTCACGTTCTCCGGGAGAGCAATGTCCTTCTGCCGCCGCAAAATGCGCCAAAGGTAGAGGACATGTAAGTTAACTTAGTTATACTTGAATTTCGTTTAGGCCATTTATCTGAAAACTTAAATGTAACTTAAACTTAATTATCGCAATCGGGATAGGTTTTTGCAGGCGAAATAATTTTTGGGGATGATTTTATAAAAACTTAAATTTCATTTCCGTTTCAAGTTAACACTTTCAAAACGTGAAAGCCCAATTTTTTCCCAATGTAAAACCAAAGACTAGCATCTTAACCAGACAGTAAAGGTTGCATGTGAATCGTCGTCAGTGACCTCATGTGAGTTGAATTTTTATTCAATACTACTTGCTATTATGCGAAAATGTACTTCTAGTTTGAAGTTGGTAAAATTTCTTGATCGTTGTTGATACTTGAGTTTTAAGCACGTTTTGCTTAACGATTTTTTTTTGTTGCTAAAATCTAAAACTAAGATTTGTTGCAACAAATAACGAAACTGCAAACTAAACACTTTTGTAAATATTTTATTAACCAATGTTCAATAAATGTAAATAGAGCTTCAGTGTGTTTCCAACCATTATTTTCTCAGTTACTTAAATTTAGAAAATTTTAGTTGAAAGTTAACTGCCAGTAAATCCACGTTTTTTCCCATGGTGGCAGCAAAGAATTACAGCTTGCCAAGTTAGGTTAGTTTTATTAAAGCATTAGTCCGCAACGTCGCTCCCTCTTTTAATAGTGGCCTGCTATGCTTGTTGTCCTGAAATCCAGCAAAATTGGAAAGAAAGACCAGTACCCTAACTACACAATACAGTATCCGCACCAGTACGATTAGTGACGTTTGCCGGCACACTGTTTTGGGTTGAAATGAAATGAAATGAAATGAAATGAAATGGGCTTTTATTTTCAATTTTTCAAATAAAGAATGTACACAAAAAGAAGACATGAAGTCTTTTGGTGCCCGGAGAAACAATAAAAGGACACTAAAAATCACAAATGTAAATGCACAACACTATAAAAATAACAAGTAAAAACATGCAGTTTAAGACAAAAAAA
>JAHWFP010166566.1:29954-41539 GCA_023313725.1 Lithobius niger
TTTATTAAAACAGAAAAGAAGGTTGTTTTGAACAACAATTTTGACTTAGTCCAATTTAATTTGCAAGGGATATTTTAATTACAAAACCATTTTTATTCTAACTCCGAAGTAGGCAAATTAGATTAATTACCCATCGTGGTGGCAGTGAACCATGATTAGATAGGTCTTCATAACTTAGGTAGGACGCGGACGCTCTTCTCCTAACCGTGCAGTAGACAAGCTATGCTGTTTTTCCGCGAAAGTAAAAACCGCCACTTATGAACTTATCTAAAGTAACCACAAGTACGCCAGATTGTCGGTGCTATAGACAGTAGGCACCTCAAGACCCTGTAAGCGCCGCTACAGTAGAGATGGAAACAGATTTACCCCATTCAGGCTGAGGAGTGGGAAATCTATTGTTTCTATCTTTAAATACCATCCCCAATTAAATTTTTGCATCGTCCAGACTTCGACAAAACCGAAGGAGGATATTGCCGTTGTCACCTCCAGCTTAGTAGGTAGTGTTCTTGCTTCCGCCCTGGATCTTCTGCAGTAGAGTCATGGGGCCGAGATAAGATAAAGCAGAGGCAGAGGAATTAATGTCTCGTGGATAATGCCACATAAACATAATTTCTACGAAGCAGCTTTCAGGATTTTTTCCATGGAAGTTGAAGGCAGACCAGAATGCAGATAAGGCTCAAACTTCATGGACTGTCTCCTGGGCGTTGTCGGAAGAATGAGCATTGATCACAGTTCTCGGAGGCAAAGGCGACGACCCTTCGAATCCAGGAGGCAAGAGCAAAAAGGAAGAAATAGTTCGGTTCGCTCTTTTCTCCAATTCGGGTTCTTGGTCCAAGGATACACGAAAGTCAACTACAACAGGGAGTGTGGGCAGCAGCTCTAAAAACGGAGTTTAAGGAAGAGCGCTAGACCTTGATCGCCGACCTGTTCATTCCCGAATCAAGTAGGTGGTTAAAAAGTTCATAAGTTGGGGAACAGATGGACTCAACAGAAGTATTTTGTTCCTATCACACCAACAAAGCCTCTTGATCACTTTCCCTCTGATTTTTCGAGTGCCACCCCGGAGACATCCTATGACGCAGTTGGCAACCGGCAAACACTGTTAAAACCCAGGGATCAAACGTTTGAAACCTCAGGCACTGGGGTCTGTTGTGATCAGTGTGTGATCTGTTTGGACCCTAGTGACCATTTTGTGACTTAAAATGGGTCTGTTTGGGTCCTTTTTTTTGACCAAATTTTTCTGTAAGGGTACCAATGCCACGAAGAAGGTCACCATGGCATAGAAGATGAAGCACAAAAATATGTTGGGGTGGGAACTTTAAAGTCGTTACATTCTTTGCTTTGCCAGAAAAGGGGATTACAAGGGCTGCTGCAGTAGCATTTCAGATAAATGAATGTGATAAGGCCGAGATGAAAAATGAGGATGTATATATCTTCATCTAAGCCTAACTACATCCATTTACCAGAATTGAACAAGCATTACAGCAGTTTAAAGATGGAACTTGTGGTAAAATGATGCAAAAAGCACAGCGCTACAATGTAAAAAACTGTTGTAGCTTAGCTTCTAATTAATATAAATTGTTTTAATTACCCTTGTTGGAAAAAATACATCTTCATCTTTCATCTAAGCCTAATTACATTCATTTGTCTGAATTAGAACAGCAACTGCAGTAGTTTAGAGATGAAACTTGTCATAATATGACACAAAAATCAAAGCGCTACAACACAGATCTATGCCATAGCCTAGCTCCAAATTAAGATAAATCATTTCAAATTTAAGTTCAAATTTAAATAAATCATTTTAATTACCATTGTTTGAAAAGATACATCTTCATCTTTCATCTGAGCCTCATCAGGTCTAATTATCAGAATTAGAATGGGTACTACAGCAGTTTAAAGATGGAACATGTGGTAAAATGACAGCGCTACAACATAGAAAAACTGCCGTAGCTTAGCTTCTAAATACTGTAAATAGTTTTAATTGCCCTTGTTGGAAAATATATATCTCTGACAATCATCTAAACCTAATCGCATCCATTTAACTGAATTAGAACAGGTACTACATCAGTTTAAAAATGGAACTTGTTACTAAACGATGCAAAAATCAAAGCGCTATAACGTAGATAAACTGCCATAGCTTAGCTCCTAATTAAAATAATTTATTTTAATTATATTTCTTTGAAAACAGCTATTTTCACCTTTCGTTTAAACCAAAGGATCTGAATTAAAACTAACAGTGGATCTTAATTAGAACTAACATAGCAGTTTAAAGTCAGGAATTATAACACACATAGGCACGGTTGTAAGTATCTAGACACACGCTAGTGTGTCGCCGCCAAGTAACAGTAGATCATCCCATTGTAGACATCCGTTTGTTAAAAACTAATTGTTAATGAAAAAAAGGCGGCTCACTAGCAGACATGTGTCTGTTAACTGTAAGCAACTGAAAGCATATTTTGGCATGTTGAGGATAAATCCCAATGCGACAGAAATGTTTTAAACTGTGGAAAATGTAAGGGGAAGGGTCAGAGACTAAGAAAAACTAAAATTTAAAGGATGAGTGTCCACCAATCATAGAGAAAAAGATGCGTCATTAACGTTGTTTTTATGTTAGTTAGCTAGCTAGCTAGCTAATAAGATTTTTCCCCATGTTAAATCTCATAGACTTTTTGCTCATGGCTAGCGCAAAATTGAGAAGGCCTACGTACCTGAACTTTTGCACACGGATGCATGGTGATCTGAGGATGGTCCTTTTGTTTTTTGGGGGGTTGTAGGGGTCAGGACAAATGCGTGGGAGGGTTTTGAAATTCGCCACCGGCGAATTTAAATTTCGTTTCTTTTCCAAGTTGCAACCAAAGAGTTTAAGCAACAATGGCTTGAACAATCAAGACTGGTCCTTAGATTTATTGCAAAAGCCTGGACGAACTAAAAACTGAACTGTAACGAAGGACAAAATAAAGAAACATTAACGATGCCGTGGATAGCGTAAGAATAAAGGGATACACGTTAGATGATGGTTACGCAACAATACGAGCATACACGAGCTAAAGGGTTTTTGTTAATAACCCAAAAAAAATGCTTCGCGTTCTGTTTTAGTAACAGCGACCTTCGGGGGTTTCTGCATGACGAAATGTGAACGAAATCTTGAAAAATTAAGGGGAAGTTGCAGGGATAAACAAAACACCTGAAGGGGATGCGCTGATTGAGTGAGCGAAGCGAACGAAATCAGCGATTGTTAGTCAGTGTGTGCAAAAATGGGATTTAAGCATCTTAAACAGACGGTGTAACCTTATGTACGTTCACAGTCCTATGAAAGTTGTGATATCCACCCAAAACCATAACTGGTAGAAAAATCCGCCAAGTTTCCAAAAACGGTCGGCCTTTGAAGGTAGTGATATCATTCCACCAGGGAAAGGCCGCCGAGGTTAATCCTATTAGCCAAGTTAATCGCACCGAATAATACTTTAGATGTTAAATGAAAACTTGAAGATTGCTACCGCTAGTAGCAATCTTCTAGTTTTCATTTAACTTTCGAACTATTAGTATGTGCGATTAACTTGGCTAATAGTATTAACTTTGGCGGCCTTTCCCTGGTGGAATGATAGCACTACCTTCAAAGGCCAACCGTTTTTGGAAACTTGGCGGGTTTTTCTACCAGTTATGGTTTTGGGTGGTATAGCATACATAAACGGCCTAATAGAAGTTAAATGACGAATTTCAGCCAGAAGGCTTAATTTTACGAAAAATATTAATAGAACCTGTTGTGAAGGGAATGTTATTCTAAACGTAATTGGTAACTGGTTTATTTTCGATCAGATCAATGATTTAGGCACTAGAAGCAAAAAACTGCTTTTTTGATCAATATTTTTGGACGCTGTCTTAAATTCCGAGCTTAGGAAGAGAAATTCGACTTGGCACCGAGCAGATTCGAATTCAGCACGCCCAAATGTCTTAACATTTGCCTTTGAAAGTTATTTTTTGGCTTTTTTTCTTCCAGTCTATGTAGTGAACTGCATGATCACCGGCGAGCTCGAGTCCCTGTCAATTTCACACTGCCGCGAGAATAAAATCCCTTCATGAATCACAAATGAACAGGAGCTTTCCTATCCAAAAATGATGCAATTCACTACACCTTACCTGGTACACCAACTCAAAGCACAATGGATACCTTTCCTTACTACACCACAGGAAGAGGGCAGCACCGCCAACACCATGAGCTATCCAAGCAAGTGCCCAATTAAGTCCCAGTGAGATCGTGCGCCAAATTCAAATTTGTGAACGTTTGTACAGTTGTTTGCAAGTTTCCGAGGCTTGGCCTGTAGAAGGTGGCAGATATCAGCCACTGAAAATTCGTCTGCAAATAATCTTTTGCATAGAACTCTTGGTGTTGCGTTTACTGTGAATGTGAGTAATTTCTGTTAAACCAAAGAAAATTCGACGTTATGTCAATCATTAATATTTCATTAATCACTTCCAAAACCCTAATATCTGCCAAGGGGCATTCGTCATGGGGGCAACATGGGTGAAAGCAACACAGTGTTGGGCATACAACTTGGATTAGCAGCATTAAGATTCAAATGAATCAAGTCCATACACCATTCTGGGGGAAAAGGTGTCTTACGCCGCCACCCCCCCCCCCCCCCCCAAAAAAAAAAGGGCACAAATGTTTTTTTTCACAGATCACACAGTAGTCCACAGGGGGATGGGGTGAATCAGAAGCGTTAATGAAAGGAGAGCTTTTTTAAGAACGTTTGAAAGAATTGAAACGTGCATGTGAATTGTGAGGATTAATTCTCGAGTTTTTTTCAATAAAAAATGTGCAGTAAGAGGAGCACCACAAGTGGGGGTGTTAGGGCAGATTCAGAGTACACAGAATTGGATGAAACAATTGCAGGTTTAGAAAGGTGAGGGCTACGCTGCATAGAAGGAGTGGGGGGAATCCCAAGAGAAAGAGTGTCATAGTCCAGGTCCTCATCTTATCCCACTGAAAAATGTACACCGTGATGTATAGTTTTATTAACCAAAGACAGGGCGCCAAAGAAGCAGAACCCGGTACAATGTTAACCTTGGAAACAGACTAAACCTGTTTACTAGCCTTAGGTGTGATTTTTGCAGCGGTCTTGACAGTGTAAAGGGCTTTTTGGCCAAAAACCATTTTGGAGAGGATACCTGAATACCAGCTGTCAAAAAAACCTCAGGGAAACTTTGTTTTTCAAGACGAACTTTTTTTTTCTTCTCTGGCGCACCAACGCAAAAAGACTTCGGTCTTATATCCTCAGCCATTTCCTCAATAATGGACTAAATCGGCCAAACTTGGAACCCCTTAATAGCCCCACTCTCTAGCTACAAGCTGGGTAAAGCAGAATACCAAATTTCCATCTAGGAAATTATCTACAGCCATTTGAAAATCACTCCAAACCAACCGCAGCGCTCATCACTTCCGGCCGCCATTATTCAACATATCTGTACATTTGTAATCAATTCTTTATATTTTCTGTTAGGCATAAAGCCAAATTACGTTAGCTTAGTTGTGGGTTAGGAGGGGCTTCCTTTGCAAAGGTACTTAACCTCATGATTAGGTTGTTTTAAACATAAGTGTGATATTTATTATCTCATTTGTCGCGCACCAAAAATTATGAAAAATGCCCAGCCTCCATGAAACTAGTTATCTGCCACTGCAAATAATGCTCATTTTAACGCGTTTTAGCATTCTTTAATAACTTATTATTTATCCCTTTGCTATTTTAACTTGCCCCATGAACACTACCACTTGCTCGACCGTTTTTTTACTTTAAATTTTACCGGACACGACTTTTTGTTGTACATATTTTTGCCGAAAATCTCCGTTAAAATTGCCGATCGTGACCATTATTCCCAAGCCAAACAAACTAGCTTTCCTTCTATTAATTCAGTATATCTTATAAAGATCTGTTTACCATGCAATCCCAAAGTCAGTCTGTGCAATACACTTCGTTCCCCCCCCACCCCACCTAGTTGTGGTGTCTTACACTGCAGTTTACCATTAAAGCTTGTTAAATTTAATAGTAATGTTTTATTCATTACATAAGCTTCTATGCTAAGCTTTAACATGAGCCATTTCACAAAGGACTACTGCAAATATTCAATCCATAGTCAATATTTTAATGCAAAGGCCTTTTCTCAAAGTTCATTTGAGTTAAACTCAATTTGGCCTATCTTTACATGTCCCTACTACTTCACACGGCACTACACCAAAACCCTTTGCCCAGCCGACTTCTCCTCCCACTTTCCATTGTTCTCCTGTCCCTCAGCCAATCAGAGGTGCCTAGCATCCTCGTGAGTCCGCGCTTTGGTCACCAAAATCCGATGCTCCAGCATAAAAAGAACATTTTGCCGGCCCCCAGCCAGGCCGGCTAAAAATGGTTTCTTTTTTGCCTAAAACATATTTAACCTGATAATTTAGCATTACATTGTCCTCAATTAATGTTTCCCTGGACGTTTTTTAGTTGCTTGTAGACGCCTGCTTGCATGACCCACTGCGCATGTGCAGCCCTCTCTATATAAGCGAGAACGTGGTTGTACTCGGCATACATTTTCCTCTAAATCTGTCAGGCGGCGACTCAAGAGGGGAGGCAGGGTGGGCTTAGGTTAAGTATGTTTTAGGCAAAAAAGATACCATTTTTAGCCGGCCTGGCTGGGGGCCGGCAAAATGTTCTTTCTTTGTTTGCCAAACAACCTGATAATTTAGCAATATTAGCAAACCTCGTCAAACGTGGTGGCAGGCACCGATCTGACGGGGCGCCCCGGGTTGCAAGCAGGTTACCCCCAAAATTTTATTTTGAAAATTTGCACTTTATTCAGAACAGGTAGCTGGGAACAGGAATCTGGTTCACTTTCGTAGGGATTGGTGGCCCTGAAAAGGACCGTTGTTTGAGTTCTTGCTTCCTTCTATGGATGGCTTGCTTCCATCATGGGATAGCTTGCTTCTGCTTCGTTCCGATTGTGCTTAAGGGGGGGGGGTGACCACAGTTCTGGCTGGTTGGTCCCAGCTGATGTAGTCCCTTTTCTTCTCTTGACATGTTTCTCAGGTAGTGTGAGGTGAACGTCGTTGAGTGTCGCCAAGAAGCGGCCTGTAGGATTTCTTCGATTGGGGTGGCATTGTGGTATGCCCATGAAGTCGAGATTGCTCTGACCTCGTGTGCTGTTCCTCTCTCTCTGCTAAGAAGATTGGCTTTATCGTAGGCAACATCGATTGTTTTGCCAATCAAGCGGGAAATCATGGCGGCTGAAGTTTTCCCTGTTTGGAGGTCAATGGGTAGGAACAATTGGTTTCTGCCTTTGCGGAGGTCTTCGTGTTGGGTTCTGGTGAGGTAGAAACGAAGCGCTCGGATGGGGCATAGAAGACGTTCTGGTTCATCTCCTGTTAATTTTGTGAGTGCTGGGAAGGTTATGGGTTTTGTTGGTTCAGAGGGCTTTTGTGTTTTCGCTCGGAAGCCCGATCTTGGGTAAAGGGTTACTGAAGAGAAATTTGGGCCGAAAATGGAGTAGGCTGGGTCATCTGAAAGCGCTTGGATTTCGGAGCAACGGGCACTGGCTGCTAGTGACACGAGGAAGACCGTTTTCCTGGTAAAGAGGTGAAGGGAGCTGTCTTGCATTGGTTCATAGGGAGCTTCCATCAGGGATTGGAGGACGATTGAAAGATCCTAGTCTGCAACTTGTCTTCTAGAGGTTGGGCGATCGTTTTCGAAGGAGCGGAGGAGGGCTGAGATGCGGTAGTCGTCTAGAAGGTTAGTTTTGTCTGCTGCCTTCAATACTGAGGTTAGGGCTAAGCGGTACACAAGGATTGTTTAGCCTTTGAGCTTGTCGATGTCAAAGAGGTCGGTGAAGAATCTCAGTAGTTCTGGTGGAGTGGGGTTAATTGGATTGATCTCCCTTGCGAAACACCAATGAAACCACTTGGCCCAATGGCTGTCGTACATCTTGTTTGTTGATTCCCTGGTGGCTCTTGAGGCGATGCGGGAGGCATCGTCTTTATGAATTCCAGCCTTTTTGAGGAGTTTGATGATAGTAGCCACGCGTGAAGGTTTAGACTGGGGAAGTTTTGGAGGAGTTTTGATCCTTTTTGTTGAGAGAGAAGATCTGGGAGAGAAGGCAGGGATCTTGGTGTGTCCACCAGTAGAGACTGTAGGTGTGGGAACCAAGGTGCTGATGGCCATAGAGGGGCAATGAGCAGGAACAGGCTTTGGCTTTCGTCCGCTTTTTGTAGTACCTGTGGAAGGAGTTTTAATGGAGGAAACAGGTATCCGTATAGGTTGTTCCATGGATACGTCAGGGCGTCAACTGCCAGAGCTTGGTCGTCCGGGATTGGGCTAATGTAGTGGGGAAGTCCGGCATTGTGCCTCATGGCGAATAGGTCGATCAACGGGGTGCCCCATGTTATGATGAGAGATTCGTAAATCGATTTCTTGAGGCACCATTCCCCTGTTGGTGGTGAGCGGCGGGAGAGGGAGTCTGCAATGACGTTCCTGTTCCCTGGGATGTGGAGAGGAAGCAGGGTGATGTTGTTGGAAATACAAAGGTTGAGGATTTCTGAGGTGAGGTTGTGAAGTAGTCTGGACTTGGTTCCACCTTCCTTCTTTATGTAGGCTAGGGCTGTGGTGTTGTCGGCTTGTATTTGGACGACTTGGTTCTTGATGGTTGGGAGAAAATATTGTAGAGCGAGGAAGATGGCACGGAGTTCAAGGTAGTTGATGTGTTGAAGTTTCCTTTCCCGCCAGGTTCCCGAAATTTCCAGGTTGCATAAGTGGGCTCCCCAGCCATAGTTTGAGGCATCTGTGAAGATGATGTGGTTTGGTGGGGGTTCATGAAGTGGGACTGTTTTGGTGAGGTTCATGACGTCCGACCACCAAAGGAGGCTGTTGCGAGGGAAGTCGTCACGGAAAGGGAACTGATGATCCGGATTGAGGTGCGGGTTGACCAGTTGTCGATCCGGTGACGGTGGAAGGGCCTTACCATCCATCGTCCGTAAAGGACTAGTGTTGCTAGAGAATCCATATTCCCGATAAGAGAGTTTAGTTCTTGTAGGCAGAAAGTTGTTTGGTTTTGGAAATGGCGAATGTGATGAAGAAGGTCTTCTACTCTGTCGGTCGATGGAGAGATTCGGGCCAATGAGAGATTGAATGAGGCGCCTAGGAACGTTCATTTTTGTTGCGGGGTGAGGCGAGATTTGGTGAAGTTTACGCCGAATCCCAGTTGGTTGAGGAGATTGATTGTTATGTCTCTGTCTTGTTCGAGACGGTGCGGGTCCTGGTTGTGTAGGGCCCAGTCGTCGAGGTACGCACTTGCATTGATTTGATGTTGGTGGAGGTGAGCTAGGATCGGTTTTAAAATCGTGGTGAAGACTCTGGGTGCTGCGTTTAAACCGAAAGGGAGACAGAGGAATTCGTAAACTTGTTTATTGTAAATGAAGCGGAAGAATTTCGTCGCGGATGGATGGAGCGGAACGTGCAGATATGAGTCTTCCTGTCGGGCCCTACTGGGTCTATGGAAATCGTCCAATGGTTCTGCTTGAAGAAAAGACGGATGGATTCCAGTGTTTCCATTTTGAAGTGGGGGTTGTCGATGTATTTGTTCAATGGTTTCATGTTGAAGATGAGTCTTTGGCCACCTGATTTCTTTGGACGAGTGAAGATGGAGCTGTAAAACCCCGGCCCCGGGTTTTGTTTTTTGATGATTGCTTCTTTTGTTAAGAGGAGCGCAATTTCTGATGTCAGGGAATGCGACGCTGGAGTCGTGAAATTCCACGGAGGGGTTGTTGCTAGTTGCGGTTTCGAGATGAAAGTGGGCCGAAAACCTCCTTTTATGACTGCGAGAACTTCTTGGTTGTGCGACAGCGTTTTCCAGGTTGGGTATAAATGGCGGAGTCTCGCGCCGACCGGGAAGCGAAAGAGCCGGTGACTGTCATTGTTTGCGGCGTGAGTCGCGGCCTCCGGGGGATGAGTGTCGGCTGCGGCGGTCGGGGGTTGCGGCGCGTTTCTGGTTGAAGCGCTGATTGGAGCGTGAACGAGGTTGTCGGTCGGGCCGAAAGGGCTGTGTCTTGCTAGAGGAGTTGTCGCGACGTGCGACACTCGAAGAGGGTGATGGTTCCTCAGGAGAAGGACGGGCGTGCTGGTATCTGTTCGGTTTGGATGACCGAAAAGCCAGCTTGTCTTGTCGGACACTCTTGGGTTTGCGGGAAATGTCCAAATGAGGTGCGACTGTCGGGATTAGTCCGCGGAAGAGCGTGTCGGACTCATTTAGTGGTTGGTTGCATAGACGATGGTTAGTTGATCCGTTCAGGTTGTGTGCGGTTTTAAGGGTGGCCTCTCGTAGAAGTAGCGTGTTATTAAATAATGCCCGTGTGGCCCAGTTTAGGGAGTGGTAGGTAGCAAAACTCGCCTTTTGGAAAAGTTGTGAAATGAGGGAGGACAAGTTACGGATTTCTTCGGGGCTTGCGTCGGACGACAGCTTTTCGCAAAGAGCGTTAACTGCGGTGTTTAAGATGTCGGCCTGTGAAGCGGCTCGTAGGCTTAGACGTAAACACTTGTCGTTGTCGTACAAGACGAACGAGGGCACTTCAATTCTTTTGGGGATGGTGAGGGCTGATCCGAAATCCAGCTTTACTTCGCTGCAAAGGAACTCATATTCAGGTACGTATCGAAATTCTTGGGGTTAGTTGCGCCGTCGCCGTTAGGTCGGAAGAAGCTTGATTAATGGCCAGGACGAGGTGCTGGAGGATCGGTGTCGAGCTGCAAAGGGTCGCCTTTGCCCAAGAGAGAGCCGCCGTTGCGCAGTAGGCAGGTGAGGAGAGTCGTTGATTGGCCCAGTAGGCTGCAGGGTCTTGCGTCTTTGTCGCGGAGGGTGAAACCAAAGCCGGTTTTAAGACCTCTATTAATCACTGGAGCGTCAGCAGACTCGGAAGGTTTATACAGGAAACAGTCTGGGACTATCTTCAACTGTCTTCAGGAGAGATGCGAGGGGAATGGTCGGATCGTCATTGTTGTCGTCCGAAAAGTGGATGTGTTTCGTGGCGGGAGGCGGCGTCAAAGCGTGTCGCGACACGTTAGGGTTGTCCGACGCTGGTGAGTGCTTGCGTTTCCTAGCCGATGGATCGGAGGTGTGCGACACTCGCATACGGCTGTCGTGGCTCGTCGTGGATGTGACCCAGTCTTGTGTGTTAGCCTGTCTTGCTGATGAGGAACACGACGGGGGAGGCATCGGCATCTTGTCGGCGAATCGGCGGAAGACCGAGTCGACGAGGTTGTGTGCTTCGCTGCCGGTAATGCAGTGTTCCCGGAGGGACGATCTTGATGACAGGTCGAGCGGTGAGTTGGTGACCGACAGGCCTGCATCAGAAGAGGCTTCACAGAGCTTCTGTTTGGCATCCCAGAATCGCGCCTTGGCGTGTCTTACAACTTCTGTCAGGGCGGGAGGAGGCGAGGTGCGTTGGCCGTTTTGAAGCGGGGTGCGTTGGCCATTTTGAAGCGGGGAGACGTCGTCATCGCCGACATGCACGTCCCGTGTGTTATTTCTTACGTTAAATACGTGTTTAAAAAAGAAACGTTATT
>JAHWFP010166567.1:0-19426 GCA_023313725.1 Lithobius niger
GCTTCATGTGTTATCCGTGCCTTGCCTTTTGCGATTCGTGCTTCGCCATAAAGTAGGGTTAATTACCGAGTCCACGCTTGTGAGGAATGACGCAAAATGTGTAAATTATTCGAATAGAACTATAAAATAGTGTAGTGCTGTCTAACCTAAGAAGAGGAGTAAAGGTGCCTAGGTTGATTGATTAAGGCTTAGTGCGTCGAGATTCTAATCTTGCTTGTTTCTCCCTGTGGTTAGGAAGGAATCCAGGAGGTGCAACGTTTTGAATTCCGGCGAAGTTAGTCCTTCTGAAAACAGCTACAATTCCGTAGAAGAACCATCGCTTTATACCTAAACGGTTCTATTAAACCTTGCTTGATTCCTCTTTCTTAATGATACCAACATTTAACGCCCGTCTTAGCTCTTGAGCAATCATGTGCCGTATAGATGTATTTCAATTGTAATAAATGTCACGTTGTTATTGGGGAAAATTCTTTGAGTTGCGTTGAGTATTGGAGTAGATTATAAACCGTCATAGTGTTTAACTTGTTTAACTTGATCCCCCTTCTTCCGAACCCGGGCCATCCCTCCAAAATCCCCCCGTAGACAACTCCCAACAGCCATAATCCTTCCTATTCCTGAATTCACCCCCCCCCCCCCCCCGAAGAAGGGTAGGACACTGACTACAGGCAACATCTCCGAGGACGTCCATTTGACTCTTTGAGGGAATTGGTGAGGGAAGGGGCAAAGGTGAGTTAGTTCCTGTTAACGCAGCGAACCTACAGACTCCCCCCCCCCAACCCGTCCTTGTCGGTGGAACCACGCTTGGCATGGCGCGGCTGCTCCTCTTACAGTGAAGCCGTGCAGGGAAGCCAACCAACTAGGAACGAAGCAGTGTTCCGTGCTGGTCAGACAACCACCACGAGAACCACACCGGCGTTCCATAGTGGGGTTGAACCGGTGTCTTTTGCCTCGCTTGACCCTCGTGGGTACCGAGCTGGCAAGTACCAGACACAGAGTACCACAAGCTCTGTAAAGGCTGCACCAAAAGCAGCACATGTACAGAAGGCTGGTGTTACTTCTGAAAAAGGACCAGAACAACCTAGAAAGGAAAGGAAACCAAATTGACGAAAGTTGCTGGACCTGCCAAGAACAGGGCCATAGGTCCAACAGATGCCCAAAGAAGCCAAAAAACGCAGAAGAAGGTCGTTAACTTGGTTAAAACGTGTGACGACCTCAAAAAGCGCAGATTGGATAGCTAGGGCAGGACTGTGGAAAGGTACCGTAAAACGTGTCTTTGCATCAAAGGTGTTGAGGAAGAAACTAAGTCAGGCAATGTACCTTTAATTAACATTAAAGTGGCAGGGGGAACCTTTCTTAGGACTGATCGACACTGGTGCCAGTTCAAGTATCATTTCCGGTGCTACCGCACGTACTTTGCAGGCAAAGGGCGTAAAGTGACGCAGGGATTGCTGTGTAACCTTCAAGGTGGTTGGTAATATCCAAGGTGACGGGTACTGCAGAGCAACGGTACGATGGCCTGGTGGTTACTCTGCTCAGCAGACGTTCTTAGTCCTAGAAAATGCTGCAGATAGCGTAATTTTAGGCAGAGACTTCTTGGGTCGGACTGGCCTCATCCCAGACATCCAAAATGGTGGCTGGCTTGTCGGGCCAGGGGAACAAGAGACAATCCCATTTGCAAAGGCTACTCAATCGAAAAAAAGCAACTCAAGCAATTGGAAGTGGAGGTAGACATTGAGAGGCGTGCAAAAGATGATGCTTTGTTGGAAGAAAAATTCAAAAAGCTCATTGCCCTAATGCACAACGAAAGCAGCTGAGAAAATGTTTACACAAATTCAAACATGTGTTAACATCTAAACGAGGCAGCACTCACATCTACCAACACAAAATTGAGGTGGGACCTAGCGAAAGACCCATTAGGTTACCTCATAGACCTGTAAACAAGGAGACAAGAGCTATCATTGAAGCCCAAATGATCGAATGGATCAAGGAAGATGTGATAGAATGCTCTGTGTCACCCTGGGGGGATGTATCTTGTCTAGCTCCCAAGAAAGGAGAGGAAGGAGCTAAAAGATTTTGTATTGACTACAGAATGTTGAACTCCAAGACGGTGAAGGACTCACAGCCTACCAGTAATGCCAGTCAAGTATTTTCCATGCTAGGCAAGGCAAAATGGTTTACAGTTCTGGACATGAAATCAGGATTCTTGCAAATAAGAATGGAAACTGAGAGCAAGAAGTACACCTGTTTTCGTTGTCATATGGGATCATGGCAGTTCAAAAAAATGCCATATGGTCTCTGCAATGGACCAGGATCCTTTCCACGATTGATGGACATGGTTTTGAGGGATGCTATGTATTCCCATACTATGATATATGTTGACGACTTGGTAATCTTCAGCCAGGATTACCAGTCCCATCTGGATCATATTTCAGATGTCTTAGGCAGGCTAGGAAGGGCAGGCCTCACAGTAAATCTGAAAAAGGTCCACTTTTGTGCAAAGGAAATCTCTTACCTGGGCCATCTCATAAGACCACATGAGTTGTCCCCTCTGCCTGAGAAGGTATTGGTAATCCAGGATTTCCCAAGCCTAGTAATGTAAAGTCGCTCCGACATTTTCTGGGAATGATGGGCTTTTACAGAGCTTTTATGAAGGATTTCCATGTCAAAGCAGCTTGTCTTTACAAATTACTGAAGGGAGATGTGGTTTGGGAGTGGAACAACACACACTCAACTGCAGTACAAGAGCTAAAAGACAGTTTGTCAGGCTGTGTCTTCGCTTTGCCAGACTTGAATAGGAGGTTTGAAATCAGCTCGGTTGCCTCGATTTCCGGTTTTGGCGGAGTGCTCTCCCAACACGTTGAAGGACGTGGGCTCGTACCGGTAGCATTTGCTGGGCGCAAATTCACAGATGCTGAAAAAAAAATTGCGTCTCTGAATTAGAAATGGGTGCGGTGATGTTTTCGGTCCATAAGTTCAGACCGTACATTGAAAATGCTCAATTTTTAATCGATACAGACCACAGTGATCTGGCTTTCTTGAAGTCCTTGAAACAGCCTTCAGGTAGACTGGCATGGTGGATTCTAGAACTCCAGGGAATGGATTTTGAGATTCGTTACAAGAAGGGTTCAAAAAACCAAGTGGCAGATGGAATCTCCAGGATGTATGAGGATGAAGAGAAAAATCCCATACTGATAGCAGATTGTAAGGTGGAACGCGTACAAGTAACCGAGAATCCCAGCAGATTTCCAACTTTGGAAGACATCCGACAGGCGCAGGTTGGTGACAAGTGTTCATCGCGCCATATTGCTAGACTTGGCAATGTAGCTGGAAGGCCTCCAGCTGATGACGGAAGCATCCTTACCCCGAGTAGGCTCTGCTTGCGTGATGGGATCTTGTGCAGAACTTTTGTTTCACGTAGCATTCGTGACGTAGTTGAAGGCAACACACGTTTCAGGGCGTGTTTACCAGTGTAGCTACACCGCAATGCAATTGCTGCAGTTAACAGCTCACCACTGGGAGGCCATTTTGTAGTATACAAGACTCTGAAAAGGATGCAGGAATTGGTGGGGTGGATTGGCATGAGGAAGAACATTGTAAAGTTCGTACGTAGCTGTGAGAGGTGCCAGACATGGAAAACTGACACTTCAAAACCTGCTGGGCTTCTGACCACAATGGATCCTCCCAATGCTCCTTGGAAACGTGTATCAGTTGACCTTGTCGGGCTCTTAGTGACAACCCGAAGAGGAATGCACTGGATACTCGTGGTCCTGGACGAATTTAGTTCCTGGCCAGAACTATTTGCTCTCCGGACAGCTAAAGCAAAGCAAGTGACCAAATGCGTGAAAGAAGTCGTACTCCGTTGGAGTTTCTTTGACAGAATTTTTTCAGACGGCGGTCCTTGTTTCACAGCTAATATATGGTGTAGTTTGTGGAAGTCATGGGAAATCAAAACCCATTATGCAACCCCTTACAACCCTAAGGCTAATCTCACTGAAAGGCATAACAAGATAATAAAACACATATTACGTTGTTTCACTGCCTCTCACTGTGATTGGGATCTTCATTTGCAGGAATTTGCATTTGCAATGCGAAGTTCTGTGTCCGAATCTAGTAAGTTTACTCCCAATGAACTGAACATTGGACGAAACCCGGTTGGTCCATGGGGGTATGAGCTCTCTCAACTAACGGCTAGACCGCTCCCCGCAAAAACCAAAAACCAGACCGAGGTTCAAATGGAGATCGTGCAGCGTTTTTCTGAGATATATAAGTTGGCTAAGCAGTCCATGAAGACATCTAGGGCACAGAAAAAGGTCTATTATGACAGGCGGCATAAACCTCTAACCCTAAAGGTGGGAGATTATGTTGTCCGCCACACACACATCCTGTCAAATGCGGCGCGAGGGGTAGCCTCATCCCTTGCCCCGAAATTTTGAGGACCGTATGTGATTTCAGTCCAAAAATCTGAAAAACATACTTGCTACGCGATATTACAACGGGAAAAGAAACGGGAAATTGGTCCCCTGAATATTGCACAGCTCAAACCCTTTTATTTTTCTGAAAATGTGACCCCACCAACAGTCACTGACCTCGAAAATATCAAGGTTATGCCTAAAAAGACGAAAAATACACCAGCATTTACCTACAAACCCAACCACCCTTACAACTTGCGAAAGCAGCGGGGGGGGGGGGGGAGTAAGCCGGAACAGTGATGCAGGTTAAAATTTTTCATGTGTGCCTACATTAGGTCAGTTTTTAGCCCTAAAACCAAGAAATCGCAAGATTTACACGTTTTTGTTGGAAGTTATTGGCATATGGTGCAACAATAAAAACAGCATAAAACGTAGGGGATGAAATTGAAAGTATCGCGTGACAAACGACAGCTTCAAAACTCATTTTGCACAACAACTGCATAAATACAGAATAAAATGTATTTTATTCCACTCAACTTTGTCTAAAAGGACGAAGGGGGAAGGGGGGGGCGTAGGCCAAACCTTTCCACTTCGCATGACAAGAATTGGGGAGGGGGGGATGCGGGCGTAGGCCTAAGTCCGCCAACTCTTGGAAGAAAATGGACATCGTAACAGTTCTAAAATGACGAAAGTCAATTTTTCAACAGACACTATAAAAACCTCATTTTTACACAATTCATGGAATGTCAACTCTCTAATAGCAACATAGGATCCATAATATACCTGTCAATTCGTTGTATCAAGCTTGGAAAGCAGCGTTTAACCAGCCAAAAACGCGAACGAGAAACGAGTTAACAAACAGGCGATTGTTGGGCGGGGCGGAATAGTGATGCAACAAAACTCACGTGTTGAGGCAGTTCATATAATCGACACGATGGGGCGATGCGCAGATCGTGAAAAACACGTCTTTTTTAACGAGTATAAAGCGTGAACAAAGCGATCTGCAAATCACAACGATGGCGGCAGTTAACCAAGGCGTTCACCCAAGGCTAACTGCTGGGGGAAAAAAAGAGGAGGATTTTGCTACAAGAAACCAAGGATGGATCGGCAAATCCAAGAGGTGGGAAGACTAACCAGGCACCATCAGCTCCAGGCGCCCAGGCAGCTCCCCCCCCCCTCAATGATGTCGCCCCAAGATGGCTCAACATCAAGCCAAGAAGCGCCAAAGACACTCCAAGGAGAGAGCGCAGCAACCACCACCAAAGCAAAATCCCAACCAACAACAACGGAGAAGTGTACGCAAGCATCCGCACCTTGGCAGCAGCATGTGTCGACCCAAGTTTGGACGGGCGACATGGGGAGGAAGCGTTCCTACACCAAGGCGTCACCAACCATGTCGAAGGACTACTGGGAAGAGGTGTTGGCAGAATACAAGTTGAAATTGGGCACTCCAGGTCACCCAAGGGCGGAAATCGTCCGAATCCGTTACGCAAATGACATTCCACCGCCAATGCAGAATCTATGGGGAGTGGCAGGACCATCCCAATCTACCGATTTGCCAACGGCGAGCACATCCGATATTTCGGTCTCTTTGGTCAGCCAAGCCCCTGGAGATGCAGCAAAGCCAAAGAAGTGTGAGGAGGGTGAAGACAAACTTCTTCAAGGACCTGATGACATGCCAGATGACGTAAATATGTCAAGTGAGAGTGGAGGAACGGAGACTTCAAAGGAGGAGTAGTGTGTTGGGAAAATAAGCTTTCATTTCTCCCCCCCCCCCCCACGAAGTAAAATGGTGCAAAGGAAAATGTAGAAAAAAAGTGCAAAATGAACAAAAATCACAAAAACCAGTTTCGTAAAAGTTGAAATAATACTTGAACTCAAAGAAAAAGCCAATGGAGTGAAATTAACTTTCAATAAAAAAAAAAGGTGTTATTGCAAAAACAAAGAACTAGCAAGCAAAACCAAATAGAATTTAGATGCCGTAACATAAATTCCGTACTTAGTTCAGTGCCAGTGGTGAATGCAAGCAAGCATGGAAAGAGAAACCAGTTGAATGTGACGAATGGTGTGTCGGCTGGACATTAGGCAAACACTAACTCTCGTAAAAACACTTTTCGGGGAGAAAAGCCATTCAGGTGTGACCTTTGGTGGAGAATGAAACCAAAACTAGGGTTGTGAAGTGCTAGAAACACATGTGTACATAGAGGAAGCCAACTTTTGAGTGAAAACCGTTTCACGGACAATTTGTTCTCTTAGTCTGATTCAGACTGGGGAGAAACCACATTAGTGTAATTATAGAAATGATTTCGTTACGAAGATTGTTGGGTGGGTGAGTAGGCTAACATGTTAAATTGAAAATATCTTTTTTTGAATGCATTTGTGCAGGCCGAATGTTATTTTTAAGGAAATATTGTGTAGATTTAGGTACCCATGAATAAACCAGCTCACTGGGAGTAACCAAAAACCAAACTTACGGTCGGTTAGGAGACTTTAGTATTATGTAGAGGTATGTCTTCTTTCGCTTGAGCTTACTCTTAGGGGAGGGGGGATGTAACGTGCTAACAAGTACGGCATTGCACACGCACGCAGTTCGCCACTCGTGCAGTGCACCTTGCCGTTAACATGGATGCTGCGCGCCGCTAGCTACGATGCACATATGGCAGCCGGCCCAGCGCCAACATCCGGGTAAGCGAGTCAGTCCTATTGTTCAACCAGTCAGGACCGGATCGCGCCAGTTAGCCGTCACGTGACGTAAAGCCTCAGGCAAGAGCCTATTGTTCTGCCCCGACCCGCTCGGATATAAAACGGGACAGCTTCGAAGGCTCTACCTAATTGGTGTGTGGTGGTCAGACCTGCAAGTCGAACCACCAGAGCTGATAAGGGCAGGACAAGGGGATAAACCTTGACCTAGCGCCTAATATGTAATGCTAAGTGTGCAGTCCCCTAGCTGTACAGTAAGAGGTGAATTAGGATTGAGCATTGTGTCTTATGAATAATCGTCCATCTCCTTAGCAAGCACTTACAATATCAAGTTTAGTGTTATAACAACTGATTTCCCGTTAACTTTTATTGCTATCTAGACACACGCTAGTGTGTCGCGCCAAGGTAGGCAACAATCATCACATCAATTCAATTGTTGAGGTTGTAAACCATTGTACCGCGGTGCCATAGCGTCAGTGTCTTATATCTTGAAGCATAGTTGGGCACATTTCAGGTACTTGAGGAAAAATAATAATGCGGTACAAAAGCTTAAATTGTGTTGAAATCAAGAACAATAACCGACCTGACAAAAATTAACTCGTGTAGGATTGACAGCAAAGCTGCTTTCAATGCAAAATCTGACCCTCAATAACATTTTAAATGTGTTACTAGTTACTAGCTATCTAGCTAGTCCGCTCATCCCCATGTTAATTTCCATAGGGTGATTATTCATCGATACCGAAATAACGGGAAGGCTTCCAGCTATGAAATTGAACGAATGGCTACAGTACGATACGAACTGTGTACCTTTTATGGTTTGGAGCCTAGGGGTGTAACGAGGATGGCGTAGGATGGCGCGTAAGTACTAAAATATTGTTATAACCATTGTTAGTATTGTCGGCATCGTCTCTCATTGGACAGCCAAAGTTCGGACAATGACAACGTGTATACTGACGTGCGTGCCGAGACACACACTAGTGTAGCACGATAAATCTAAACAACGTTGCCAAAGAAATTGTATTCACGTCGAATTCACAAAAAATAAACCAACTCTACAAACAAAGCAAAATAAACAAAGCCAAAAACTGGTGAAGAGGCCACAAAGTTGAGAGTGGTTCGGCCCTTTAAAGGAGTGATATCAACACACCAAAACTAACGAAATAAAACAAATTGCAACAAAATTAAAACCATACCAAAAACCAATAAAGAGGTGACCAAGTTGAGAATGGTTCGACCTATAGGCAAAATGTAGTAGCAAATTGTTGAAAACGAATTTCTTGTTGACGTGCCACTTTATTACACATCTGCACGGTAGTGGAGTTGAGTCTAAGACACAATTAAAAAAAAAAGAACTGATATCATATCAAAAACCAAAACTGGAAAAAGGGGCCGCCAAGTTCCGCATGGTTCGGCCCTTCAAAGGAGTGATATCAACACACCAAAACATTCGCCAACTTAATCGCACCGAATAATACTTTGGACGTTAAATGAAAACTTGAAAGTTTTCATTTAACCTTCGAACTATTAAGCGGTGCGATTAACTTGGGGGATGTTTTGGTATGTTGATATGATGATATCACTCTTCTGAAGGGCCGAACCATTCGGAACTTTGCGGCCCCTTTTACCAGTTTTGGTTTTTTGATATGATAATGGATACTGTTACTAGTACCAATGTTTTCAAACGATCTTGCTTTGAACCGTAGTCTCTGATAGTTGACGGGAAACTAGAGTTGTTATAACGTGCTTGCTTACAACTTGATACTTGATACTTTATTTGAGTCGAAATGGCCTTGAAGCCGTACACTCGGTCAAGGAGAGGCTTAAAATACTACTTAAACCTAACATAACAAACCCAGTACACCAGTACACCCAGTGTTCCAACAAGACCAGTGCCTACATACACAACCACCAAAACTTCACAAAATCCTAAAAGCCCGAAGTCCACAGAAGTCCAGAAGTTCCATTGTCATCCGCCGCTCAATGTTGTACCACAGGTTCACACAAAAGTCGCACGTGCCCTGTACGACTCTACCCGTTGGGTAGAGGAGCGGCTAACAGGCCGAGGACCCAACTGAGGAGAAACGCCCCGTGGCCCTACAGAACGAAAGGTCCCTGTACAAAGAATGCTGACGCACAGCAGAATGCGGGGGGGGGGGGAACCCACCCAAGACCATACGATACCTCTTACAGCAATAAACCTGTTATAACAATGTTATTTTTAGGCTCTTGAGGCAACAATGCATGCAAATGATGGTTTATAACGATAAACCTGGTGTAACATTCTATTTCCAAAAGCCCTTGGACTCTTGGTTATAAACAGAGGTTTCACATGTTTGCGTTCTGAAGATTCTGACCGGCAACCAGCTTATGTGCTTTTGGAACGTCAGGGGCATTTCGAGGAAAAGAAAGGAGTTGGATGGTTTGATTACTGGTTTGTTTCGCAGTGCCAAAGTGTGATGTTGGGGACCAATGATTAGTGTACCACAATGTGTCTCAGTGCTAATTGATGGTTATGGTTCTATAGGGGACAAGCCCCATGGTGAAAGCTACTTGGAAAATAACCCCTGTTCGATTTTCCCCCGGAAATTGGTATCGTGGTGATATTTCTGGGGGGGGAGGGGGGAGGAATCAAATAAGGGGATATTTAGTGGGGGGGGGGGGCTTTTCACCAAGGGGATATTCGCCTGCTACCCCAGGGTTCGGTGGAATCTCTTATTCTTAACTCCCCAAGGACTGAGATGCTCTCAGAGCGTATTGGGAATTGATCACGACCATGCAGATCATAGGAAAGGGCAAAATAGAGGCAGAGTTAAATTGGACGCACAAAAGGCTAGATCTAAGTCCGACTCTTGTGATAATTCACCATACCACCTGTCACAAAGGCGGGGAGATCCACCCACCACAGACGACCCTCGCCTGTTTTGCTGCCAGCTTCCTCAGAGGCCATGATGAGCACTGAAGTCACCACAGAGAACGAGCGTACGTGGAATCTCAGCTAACCACATAGTCCAATCATTGTTGGAGAAATTATTACATGCATACGCAACAAGAACTGAAAGCTAATGATTCTTTCACCGCACCATGACTCTTACAGCCACAAGTCCAGAGTAAGCTTGAAGTTGATAGGTGAGTCGTATAGCCACCCCCCCCACCCCCCGCACGTGTGGCGCTTTATTTTATTTTGGCATAAAATAAAATCCCCTCCCCAATCCCCCCCCCCCATGTGCACATACACGCACACATACACGCATGGTCATGGTGTCAAAAAAATTTTGTTAACTAGTGAGGAGAATGGAAAAGCAAGTCCTAACATGACCATCAGTGTGCGATCGACTTGCTTTGACTTCATTTGTTTCTTGTTCATTTGCAACTGCCCGTTTACAGCCCCAACCAGAAAGAAGATAATTTGACGTGAAGCGATCAGGGGCGAACTGGAGAGAGCATTTAGGCCCGGGAAATAGTTAATGTAGGCCCCTGGAAGCGACGCGTTATTACGTGCCTACAAGGTCAAGATTATAAAGAAAACAGCCGAAATTTCCTTGAAATTATGTTGCAAAGGGGCTCCCAAAAATACGTATTAAAACTACGTAAGATGCTTTAGCTTCCGGGGAACCCCATTGGGGGAGCTTACAGCGTTTCCCCTGACCCACTAGCTAGGTTTTAAAAAGCATGTCCGCCTGCGCTTCTGTAATTTTCAAGAATAGTTATGCAAAATCATAAGTTGAGTTAGCAAAATTGGGGTTTCCTCCATCCAACCCTTCGCTACGGCCCTGCACGAGCTCGAGTCGTCTGCCAGAACTACGAGATTTGGCGACAATCGACGATGAAGTATGGGTCCATCCTGATCCATCTTGGCTTCCTCTTTATCTGAAAGCAGCTGCACCTGTACATAAACGCTGAGCGCATTTCTTGGCCTGGCAGTACAACTCGACAGCATCCAAATTCGTTGTCCAAAGCGGCTTCGGTCGAATGTGTTGACGCTGGAAAGGCGAATACTCCGAGGGGACACGTTTGCTGTGTTCCTTCTGCTGCATAACCTTCAACAGCTGTTGTGGCTGTTTCCCGTTTTATTCTCGTAACAAGCACCATTGCGCATCTGTGTTTTATCTCACGTAACTTGAGTAGGCGGAACAAGAATTAACAAGTTTACAGGATTCTGTAAAATTTTATATTCGGCATTGTGCTGCTTAGGATCGTAAAAGGCCTTGGTGCGTCTGTAATGTATGCGGAAGGGCTAGGTAGCGTCTAAAGCAGCAAAATATACAGTATCAAGGCCGTTATGTAACCGTCACTATGAAATTGCGTGTTAAACGTCAAACTTTGAAATCCTATACTTTTCCCCCAGAATTGACATGGACCAATCAAATTCGGCATTTGGGGTCATGTCCATAACTATTTCACTGCATTACAAATGTGTTGTTGTTGAGACTCTTTGCCCTCACCTGGAGATCGAACCAATGAAGCCGTTTTCAAGTTTTATAGCTTAAAATGTAAGTATTAACAAGGAGTAGCGCCTTTGAACGCCGATTTTTTATTTGTATGGCTTAAAATGCAGGTATTAAGAAAGCCCAGGGTATTTTGAATGTTATTTTAATGTCACTACAGTGTTATCGCTGTTGTTGTTGTTCTTCCTCTTCTTGTTCTTGGGAAACTTGTGCTCTTGCCTAGATATCGAGCCAATGAACTGATTTTCAATTTGTATAACTCAAAATGTATAGGTATAAACAAGAAGCAGGCCCCTTTGAATTCAATTTTAACGAAACTACAATATTATAGTATTATAGTTCTTGTTGATGTTGGGGAAATAATGTTCTCACCTATAGAGATCGAAACGTTGAAACCAATTTTCAACTTTTATAAGTTTTATAGCATACGTATGAACAAGACCTCAGGCCTTTTGAACATTATTTTAATGTGACTACAATATTCTTATTGTTTTCTTCTTGTTCTTGGAGAAATTTTGCCCTCACCTGTGGAGATCGAGCCAATGAACCGATTTTCTACATTCATAGCTTAAAACGTAGGTGTGAACAAGGCCAACGGTCATTTGAACGCTATTTTAACGCGACTACAATATTCTTGTAAAATATGCTCCATCTTTGTAAGCCTTACAAAAAATTTAACGTGTTAAAGGAACACGAGGAACACAAGAGTGTTGCACTGATACGCGTAAAAGAAGCACCAGCTTGTTTTTGGGCCGCTGCTAATTTTTTTTTACACGTATTTTTTTTACATGCCTATTCATGTTTCTGTTCCTTTAGAGCATTACGTTTTTTTAAGGCACACCCGTATAAAAAATATATTTCCCAATTTATTGTTTATTTGTATTGAAGCGTTCTCTTAAGTTTAATAGTGTTTAGTGAAGTAACGTGTTATGTTAACTGACATTATAAGTGCCCGTTAAAAAAAAAGGAAGTATGCATAGATCTACGGAAGCTAAATGGAGCTCTACAGCTTTATCAGAGGAGATATAGGTATCGCAAACAACACAATCATTTCATTCGTTGATAATGTCTCATTTTAGTAATTTTTTAAACAATTATTTCGAATCCGATGACGAAAACAGGGAGAGTGGTTTCATCATGGTTTCATCCATGGATGTATAAGGGATTATACGAATTAACTCTTGGTTTCATCTCAATGGCCTAGATCTGATTTGATTTACCCAGGGAACTTGGGCCCGCAGTCATGCGCTCCCTGCTAAAATCAATACACCAACAAACTAACACACCAATGTACCATCACCATTACATACTAGATTAGTACTAGATTATATACTAGATTGGCCTAGATTAGTCAGTTGTGAACAATTCCATCGCTCGTTGGAACAATGGGGCACTACGTTGAAGTGCGGCTCCACAAGTGAAGGTAAAAAAAAAAGTCACTAGGTGACTACAGTACTTAAAAAAAAAAAGAGGGAAAAACTAGCTCTTATATACATATATATATATATATTTTTTATGTGAGTTTGTTGAGCCAGTTTACTGTTTGGCAAATTCCACCTCCGGCAAAATGTAAGTTTTCATTTTCCTTCATAACTAAGACTTAGGTTACGGCGTATTTTACGAAAAAAAATTGTTTTTCTTCCCAACGTGGCTGTGGCTTGGGAATTGCTTGGCAAAATGTACTGCATATAAATTAAGAAAAGCAGTTTGTGAAGGGGCAAGGAGGGGAGGGAGTCAGTGTGTAATGACTAGCAATTAAGAGGGAGTGCAACTCCTTTAGTTATTTCCATTCTGACTACTAGATGGCACCAGCGTCTACAACGTATTTCAGTTACGATCTTAGTTCCACTTTTTCTCAGTTATTTTCCAACATAATAGTCCAACTCTTGTTTCTAATGACAGAGATTCGTCTTGTCTAGCGAAGTGTGGAGGCAGAATTATCTAAAATATATTTTTGTACTTTGGAGCAATATTTTAAGGTTGGCTGATTGAAAGATAAATAAAAACTGTAGACGAACTTTCTATCCGATATCTATGAATTAAATTCTTTTCTTCATTAAAAAAGTGTAACTGATTTAAAAATAAACAACAAAATACCATAAAAAATCGTACCTACTCTAATCGGATTCGAACGCAGAACGGGTGTTAAATGTGACGAGGCATGTTGACAAAGAAAGCCTAGATAGCAGTTCCAACGCTCGTCAGATCTGTGCGTTCGGAAATCTGAGCCAAATGACGTTTCATATATGTATGGAATGCTATCGACGTAAAAGGTGCTGTTCCTAAACTAGAGGGATGTCTGAGGGAAATGAGGAAAACTGTTTCTTAACTCGAGGCGACTGATCCAAACTCCTCCCACTTTACGTAGGCGTGACGTCAGGGAGCTGAGATGTTGCTGAGGAAAGTGAGACAGGTTTTTTCTCGCTCACTTACTGATCCAACATGGCTGCCATCACGCATTAGTAGCTGAGATGGTCGTGTTTCTAAACTGTAGGAAGTGAGATATGGAAAATGTATAAATTTATAAACAAAATCCAATTAAACAGAGCTTAATAAGCATTTGTATTATGTTCCTAATAACATTTCTTCTCGATGAAAATAGATGTGGCAGCGATTATTGCTAATTTTTCTAATCTTGAGAATGACAAGAGGCAGTGGTGTTTCTAAACTGATCGGTTTTGGTGACGTTGAGGGGCGTGGCTTAGAGGAATCCAACTCACTCTTCCCTCTAGTTTAGAAACACGCCCATTCTGTGGCATAATTCATTGATAAATTTTGCAGCCGAAAACCCATCTTTCCCGTTCTTGTATTAGTTGCCCGAAAGAGTGGGAGAACTAGAAAGTAATAGTATGTTTATGTTCTTGTAACGTGAAACCTGGATAAAAACAAAATCTTGTTCAAAACTGATTTATAAAGGCGACTGAACTTGCGAGAAAGGAGAGGAAAAGTCTGTGGGTGGCTTTTTTGGATATAGCTAAGGCATATGATGGGATTAGATGAGATCTGGTGTGGAGGGAGCTTTGGATATTGAGAGTGGAGGAGGGTTTTGTTAGTCTCCTTAATAGGATTTATAGGGGGGAAATGTTTGTGGCCTCTTGGAGAGCGTTGCAGTAGGATTGGGTTTACAGTGAGAGGGGGTTATGGCAGGGGTGCCCTCTGTCCTTGCTGTTGCTTTTTTTTTGAAAGGGTTGGAGAAGAAATTAATTGAGTTGGGCAGGGATATCCATCAGGAAAAGGGAAGAGAGAAGGGAGTTCTCACTCCGGTGTTGACGTTTGGAAATGATATTGGGGTCTTGAAGACGAGAAGGTGGGGGCTTGACCATGAATATGGGGAAGGTTTTGGTGAGGAGAGTGAAGGAGCATGATTACCTGGGGGTGACACTGTGTGTGAAGCCGAATTATGTGGAAGTGATGAAGAAAACGTTGAGGTGTAAAGCGAGAAAGGTTAAGGTATGATTAAGAAAGTTGTTCTTTGAAGTTATAATTGGTACGAGATGTCTAGGGTGCTCTAGAAAGGGGGAGTGGCTGCGATGGGCATGATGTTTGCAGGGGGTGTTTTGGTGAATGGTAGGGAGTGTTGGAGGCAACTTGAGCACTTTCAGAGGGAGTTGGGGAGATGGGCATTGGGAGCTAATCGGTTTACACCTGGGGAGATGGTGACGGGGAAAATGAGTATTTTTTTAATCTAGGGAGGATATGGCGAAGATTGGATTCAATAGGAGGGATAGGGCACTACAGGAGGGTTCGGTTGTGTGAACCGTTTGTGATTATGTGACTAGGGGTGCAGCACTAAATGGATTGAGGTGACAAGAAGGCTGGCTGGGAGTTTGTAGGGGTGAGAGGGGGGAGGGTTGGGGAAGAAGGGGTGGAGGAAGGGGGTTATGGATGTGGCAGTACAGAGGTGAGCTAAGGATATGAGAAGGAAATCAACCACGACGGAGTATAGAGAGGAGAAAAGACGAATGGGTTGGGAGCAATGGTATCTGGAGGCTTGGTGCATGGGGTCTGCAGGGATGAAGAAGAGACGTTAGAGCATGTTCGGTGAATGCTGGGAGTTCAAGGACCTCAGGGGAAGGGAGGAATAGGGAGGGTAGGGATGAGGCTGTAAGGTGGCTTCTTCGGTGGAGAAATGAGGGGAGAGGGGTGTGGTGGGGCAAAAGGGGTGCTCTTGGGTTGGTGGAAGAGGAGGGGTAATGATTAGGAGGATGGGATTTGTAGTTTGTGGTCGGTGTGTGTTGGATGGCAGGGCATTACAGCTTCGGCCATTCAAAAGAGAAGCACATAGCATTACCATCATCAACATCAAACGTCACATGAGTCATCGCTGGTTTGTTTGCTTTTCCAGCGCATTGCTGCCAAAAATTCTGCCTTTGTGGTAAAAAGTGTCATTTAAAATTTGAAATGGAAGTAATAACTATCCAACAAAGACCATAGTCGTTAGTTACATTTGTTTTTAAGAACAATACAAATTCCTAAACATTGTGTTCTCCAGTGATTACCACAGGGGCTCGTCACAAAATACGTGCAGAACAGCGTTTTTTGCTGTTGTAGTGTGTGTGTTTTTTTTTTCCATCGGTGGTACGTATTTTATGTGGTGGTAGGTGACATTGCACATACCATACAAAACCAAGTTACACATGTATGGTTTTTATATTTTGTGGCTGTTGTGTCCTTGTCAGCATACCATCCAAAGCAGGGCTCATCAAGAGGCAGGGCAGGACGATTTGGTCCCGCTGATTTGGTCCAGAACAATTTGGTCCCAAGCCGATTTGCTCCAAGGACAATTTGGTTTAAAAACTCCAAAATACCAGTATAACCTGGTTGATTTTGGTTTCTATTGCTTCTATGAAAATATACATTACCTTTTTTTAGCATTCTATTCTCCTAACAATCGAAGATTTTTTTCCGGGCCGCTACCCTCTGCGCATATATCTGCGCAGCCTCCATCATATAAAAGCCTGAACGGAGCGATCCGTCTCATTTTTTCTACCTCACTATGTGGCCAGATGGCGACAATAGGGGAGGCGGGTGGGAAGAAGGTAATGCATATTTTCATAGAAGCAATAGAAACCAAAATCAACTAGGTTATACTGGTATTTTGGAGTTTCTAGTTGCTATGAAAATATCCATTAACTTTTTTTAGCATGCCACTGACCTTTGTCAAAGGCGGCGGGTGCCATCATGACTAGGCCCCCCCAGGGTAGCGGTAGGACCCCCACAAAATAAGTTGACCTAAGTCTGCGGGGGGGGGGGTTATACCATGCCCCGGGCAGCAATAAAAGTACAGGCAGTCGGTGTGATGTGACATGTCACGCAAGTAGTGAGAAGAGAAGACGGACGGGTGACGCCAAGAAGCAGCTTCCATGATTTCGGAGACCGGAATGTTGCTGTGAAGAGCCCAAGGTGTAGAGTGGCTCGGAGTTCATGAGCGGCCACACGGATACCCTGATCCGCACAGCTGATGTTGAGGGCGTCGTAGGCCTGGACGATTACAGTTTTAATACATGTAGCGATCATCCTGGTGGAAATTACGCCAGTTCTGGCCGTGAAGGGAATAAAAAGTTTAGTGTGATTCCGGCGGACCGGCTTGGATGCTTTCAGGTAGAACCGAAGGGCCCGGACGGGACATATGGCTCGTTCTTGTTCGTCACCCAAAATGTTCGTGAGAGCAGGGATGATGAAGGGCTTGGATCGTTCTGAAGGTTTTTGTGTCTCTGTCCTAAAGGAAACTCGTGGAGTAAGGGTGACACCGGGGAAGTTGTCTAAGAAAAAGCACACGGAGGCAGTGGCAGACAGCGCCTGAAGTTCACTGCATCGAAGGCAGGTTGCCATGGCGACGAGAAACACCGTCTTGTGGAGAAGGTAGCTAAGGGAACAGCAGAGATAGATTCGTAAGGGGCCTGTAGCAGTGCAGTGAGGACGATGGACAGATCCCAGTCCGGGAAGGTCTTGCGTACTTGTGGGCGATCGATCATGAAGGATCGCATCATTGAAGTAATGCGAAAATCATCGAAGAGATAAAAACAACCAGCAGCTTTAAAGACCGCGTTAAGCCAGCTCGATACACCAGAATATTGAATCCACGAAGGCCATTGTCGAAGATGAAATCTAGGAACCGGAGAAACTCGGGAACAGAGGGACCAATTGGATTAACTTGTTGTGTAGACACCAATAAAACCATCGGCGCCAGTGACTGTCGTAAACTTTAGAGGTGGACGTCCGTACTGCTCGGGAGGCGATGCAAATGGCCTGGATCAAAGAAACTCCTGTCGCTTCAAGAAGTCTGACGATAGTAGCCACCCGTGTAGTCGCAGGGATTCTGGCCGTAGATGCCAAAGTGTTCCGTAGCGCAGAGTCAGCTGGTCTGGCATCGATGGAAGGGATCAGGGGGAATCGATGAGAAGGTTGAGGAGCATCGGGAACCAAGCTGCCGCTGGCCAATCCAGGGCAACCAGGAGGAACCTGCTTGTTGAGCTGGCGATCTTCCGTAAGACTAACGGAAGTAATTTCGGAGGGGGAAAGAGGTGATTCCAGTTTAATGTCAATGCATCGAAGATCAGGAATTGGACTGACGAAAACGGGAATTCTAGCATTCCACTTCGTGGCGAATAAGCCCAGGATTGGTCGTCCCCAAAGAGTGAATAGGGCTTCGCAGGTTAAGGAATGAATTGTCCATTCCCCGGTGGGTGATGTGTGACGAGAAAGAGCATCTGCTATAACGTTGCGATTCCCCGGTATACGCAAGGGGAGTAATCGGGTTTGGAGGAATGAATGAAATGATTGTGTTCTTTGTGATTCTGATATCTCCTCTGATAAAACTGTAGAGCTCCGTTTAGCTTCCGTAGATCTACGCATACTTCTTTTTTTTAACGGGCACTTACAATGTCAGTTAACGCGTCACTTCACTAAATACTATTAAACTTAAGAGAACACTTCAATACAAATAAACAATAAATTGAAGGTGGCAGGGAAAATGAGTATTTTTTTAATCTAGGGAGGATGTGGCGAAGATTGGATTCAATAGGAGGGATAGGGCACTACAGCAGGGTTCGATTGTGTGAACCGTTTATGAATATGTGACTAGGAGGTGCAGCACGAAGTGGGTTGAGGTGACAAGAAGGCTGGCTGGAAGTTTGTAGGGGTGAGAGGGGGATGTGGGGGGTAGAAGGGGTGGAGGAAGGGGATTATGGATGTGGCAGTACAGAGGTGAGCTAAGGATATGAGAAGGAAATCGACCACGACGAAGTATAGAGAGGAGAAAAGACGAATGGGTTGGGAGTAATGGTATCTGGAGGCTTGGTGCATGGGGTCTTCGGGGGATGAAGAAGAGATGTTAGAGCATGTTCGGTAAATGCTAGGAGTTGAAGGACCTCAGGGGAAGGGAGAAATAGGGAGGGTAGGGATGAGGCTGTAAGGTCGCTTCTTCGGTGGAGGGATGAGGGGAGAGGGGTGTGGTGGGGCAAAAGGGGTGCTCTTGGGTTGGTGGAAGAGGAGGGGTAATGATTAGGAGGATGGGATTTGTAGTTTGTGGTCGGTCTGTGTTGGCAGGCAGGGCGCTACAGCTTCGGCCATTCAAAAGGGAAGCACATAGCATTACCATAATCAACATCAAACGTCACATGCGTCATGGCTGGTTAGTTTGCTTTTCCAGCGCATTGCTGCCAAAAAACCTGCCTTAAGGGTAAAAAGTGTCATTTAAAATTTGAAATGGAAGTAATAACTATCCAACAAAGACCATACTCGTTAGTTACATTTGTTTTTAAGAACAATACAAATTCCTAAACATTGTGTTCTCTAGTGTTTACCACAGGGGCTCGTCACAAAATATGTTTAGAACAGCGTTTTTTGCTGTTGTAGTGTGTGTTTTTTTTT
>JAHWFP010166569.1:1662-22279 GCA_023313725.1 Lithobius niger
TTACCATACCCTTTTTGATCAATTTAGGGTTAACAGTAGGTCTATTAAACGTCTCTTTGCACCAAGTTTCAATTTCGAGATTCTGCTACTTGAGCCAAGGAAAAAACACCAACCATATGCTAATTTCTTACCTGTAAGTGAAAAGTCAAATTTAATAAGCAAGAATTTGTTTCCGTATCGCAAGAACTAACGATGCTATTTTCCAAGACACGATAACGACTGTCCCTTGTCCCTCCCCAATCGTTGACTCTAATGCACACAAGCCACATTCCGTACTGGGTGGGTATTTTAATTGTTACGTTTAAGTTTTTCAACAATGAAAGGTGATCCACAGTGTGTCATAATTGTCTGTGACCCTGAATCTTGGAGAGCATGTGTTGCGATCCCCTTTTCTAGCAATCATGCTCATGTCGATTGTGGCACGTACAAGCTCCTGGATTTTCCACTTGGAATTCGCCAGCTGAATTGTCACTCCCATTGTCGTGGGGCAGATAACCCAGTTTGGGTTCTTGCTCCCTAAAAACAAATAACTAGCATAGAGGATAGATTTATCATATCAAAAACCAAAACTGGTAAAAGGGGCCGCCAAGTTCCGAATGGTTCGGCCCTTCAAAGGAGTGATATCAACACACCAAAACATTCGCCAAGTTAATCGCACCGCTTAATAGTTCGAAGGTTAAATGAAAACTAGAACATTGCTACTATCGGTATCAATGTTCAAGTTTTCATTTAACGTCCAAAGTATTATTCGGTGCGATTTAAGTTGGCGAATGTTTTGGTGTGTTGATATTACTCCTTTGAAGGGCTGAACCATTCGGAACTTGGCGGCCCCTTTTACCAGTTTTGGTTTTTGATATGATTTAACTCCTTTTTTTTTAAATTGTGTATCTACTTAACCCCACTATCGTGCAGATTTGTAATAAAGTGCCACGCCAACAAGAAATTGGTTTTCAACACTTTGCTACTACCTTTTGCCTACAGGCTGAACCATTCTCCACTTAGTCACCCTATTTTATAGGTTTTTGGTTTGGTTTTAATTTTGTTGTAATTTGTTTTATTTAGTTAGTGTTGGTGTGTTGATATCACTCCTTTGAAGGGCCGAACCATTCTCAACTTGGTGGCCTCTTTACCAGTTTTTGGGTTTGTTTATTTTGCTTTGTTTCTACAGTTGGTTTATGTTTCGTGAATTGCACGGGAATACAATTTCTTTGGCTACGTTGTTTAGATTTATTGTGATACACTAGTGTGCGTCTAGGCACGCGCGTCAGTATACACGTTGTCATTGTCCGAACATTTGGCCGTCCAATGAGAGACGATGCCGACAATACTAACAATGGTTATAACAATATTTTCGTTCTTACGCGCCCTCCCACGCCATCCCCGTTACGCCATACCCATAAAAGCTACGCAGTTCGTATTACTGCACCCATTCACCCAGTTTCATAGCTGGAAGCCTTCCCGTTATCTTGGTATCGATGAATAAATCACCCTATGGGATTTAACATGGGGATGAGCAGACGGCTAGCTAGCTAGGAAGTATACAGTAACACATTTTCAAAGTTATTGAGGGTCAGATTTTGCATTAAAAGCAGCTTAGCTGGCATTCCTACACGAGTTAATTTTTGTCAGGTGGGTCATTGCTCTTGATTTCAACTCAATTTAAGCTTTTGTACCGCACTATTATTTTTCCCCAAGTACCTAAAATGTGCCCAACTATGCTTCAAGGTATAAAACACTGACGTTATGGCGTCGCGCTACAATGTCTTACAACCTCAACAAATGGATTGATGTGATGTTTGTTGTGATGTTTGTTGTCTAACTTGGCGCGACACATTGGCGTGTGTCTAGATTTTGAGAGCAATAACCATACTGGGTGATTTACTGATAATTTAAGAAGCGTTAATCTTTCTAGTGATTTGGCCCCACATGCCACAACAACCTGTATACTACGTTTGTTTTTTACTGTTAGAGAATCGAAAACCGGATTATCTAAGCAATTACGTAGAGTAGACGACGAGAAACACGATTTAGTTGGAGAGATCAAAAACCAAAACTGGTAAAAGGAAATGGCCAGTTAAGACCTGTTCGGCCCTTCAAAGACGTGATATCAACAGACCCAAATATTCGCCAAGTTAATCGTATTGACTGATAGTTCGAAGGTTAAACGCCGTATAATTTGTGGCTGGCTGTTAGCGACCCCCCGGTCCTTGCCAGACCCGTTGCTATTGCGACAAATTTTGATTTACTTATTTATTTATTATTAAATGAAAGTTAGACCATCAACGGTCAATTTTTCATTTAACGTCCAAAAGTATTCCTTGGTGCGATTAACTTAACGAATGTTTTGGTTCGTTGATATCACTCCTTTGAAGGGACAAACAGTTCTTAACTTGGTGGTCCCTTTTACCTGTTTTGGGTTTAATTATGTTTTGCTGACTTAGACGTTAACTGGCAATGTTTGGACGTTAAGCGTGTTTTAATATAATCAACTGCTTTTAAATGAACCTTTTGGCCGATCCATTGGCCATTACAACGGTTTGAGTATAAATCAGAAAAGCATTTCATTTTCGGTTTTATTTTAAAGCACCTTTTCACCTTTTCAGCTCCTAGATGCAGCACAGGAGAATCTTCGAGCAATATAACAAAAATAGCGGTAAATAAAAACAAAGGGCTACAGCGACTATCTAGTCGCATTGGTCTTCTGTACTGTTCCTCTATTTCCAACATTGAGGCGCACACCTCTATCATGCACTACAACAGCTATCTCTATTATATAATATAAAAAACAGTAACTACCAGAATTGCCTGTTACAAATGTGTTAGCTTTTAAGCTTATTTTACGTTTTAGGCATAATTGTCAGCGTTTAGGCCTAATTTACAACTTTAATTTCGTAAGTAGCAACTAACGGAGATTTGGATTGTATACAGTAAGCCTATTCATTTTTGCAACACGGTATGCCTTCGCGCACACAGTTACAGTGTTACAACGTAATGCGCAACATAGCCAAATATAGATCAGTGGTAGTAGGGAAGGGACAGGAGAAACGCTGCAGCAGCGACTCGTAGCAACTATTGGCGTTGCCATGGTAACGTGATTTTAGATCTAATTTTCATTTTTTAGGCGTAATTTTTTTTAATGGCAGTTTTAGTTTCGTAAGTAGCAGATAGGCCTAATGGAGAATTTGGTTCGATCGTAAGCCTATTCATTTCATGCAACAATGCGACAAGACTCTTTTAAACGAAGCTAAAATGTTTTTGTTTTTACGGCTGTGTTAACACAAATCTTTAGGATTTCAATTCGACGATGAAATATTATTATTTTATTTAGTTACGTCGAAGAAGTCCATTAGGTATAAGGAGGCAACGATGTTTTAATTTGCCATGTTATTTAACTAACTTTTGACACTGAATCGAACGTTGTAAACAGTGGTCATCAATTTCTGGTACCGTTGCGAAGTTGAAAAAAGCGACGGACGGACGGACAAAGTCGTTGCAATAGTCTTCTCAGCCGGTACGGCTGTACAGAAGACTAAAAAATGAACAACACTTTGCAGCAGTACCGCGAATTTTCATAACTTAAACGAGATCACGTGACCTACATCAGCCTATTGGATGACGGTGAATTTGGAACGTGGATGCTGTGTTTAGAATATGGACAACGCTTCGAAATGGTGAACCGGCTTCTTTAAGCAATAGTCTACATACAGATGTGTAAAATGTGCCACGCAGGGAATGAAAATAGTAAGGTGGGGAGTGGAAATGAGGGAGGGAGTGGGTGGGGAAGGGGAATGGACGGAGTGGGGGAGGGAGAGGGGTGGAGAGGAGGGAGGATCAACAACTGAACCCCCCCCCCTCCACCTAGGGGAAACTTCCGTTCCTATCCCCAGATATTTGTAAAGGCGGTAGCCTTTACTGTAAGGTTTGATCCTCGGTCTCCCATGTTAAAGCTGAAATTTGGAAGCTTAATTTCTCCGCCGTCGACCAACATTTTCTACTGAAATTTGGAATGTAAGCCTTGTGGGACTTGTTCAACGCGTGTACCAACGTTTATTAATTTCCGATTTGCCAGATTGGAGATCAGGACTTCAGCTGGAATCGTGAGTTTTATTTTTGTCGTATACGGTGGTGGTAAACTTTATGGGACACGTTTATACAATGGTCTCTACAGACTAAACCATTTGTCGTAGAAAGCTGGTTCTTAGCTCATTTGAAAGAGCTACTTCCGGGGATGTGCCCTTTATAGAAGTAAAAATTTCAATTGGTCGTCTCGTTCCGGAGTTATGGGGCCCTGAACGATTCGTTTTATTGTTTTACATTGTTTTAAACATTGTTTTTAAGCAACAGTGTTCATCAGCAAACGCCAGACGGAAAGCTTAAGCAAATGCTAACGATGCTGATGAGCCAACAATTTACCCGCGTGTGAAGAGTCATCTTTCTCCTTATTACGAATCGATTTATATGATTTCACTTCTTTCTCCCATGTTACAGCTAAAGGTGTCCGTTGCGTATTTGGCTTGCCGTCCTATACTACAAAACGGACAAAGCCGCTGATAGATAGCTTGGACAAACCAACTTCCAAAAGAAAGACTTGCACTGAATGAGCGAGCGAAGCGAGGGAAATTCAGTGCATTTGCAACGAGTGCAGACAACCAGCTTGGTATGTCAAAGTATCACGAATTAGAAAACAAAAACGAGCTCGTTTGATGTTTAAAGTAAGGTTTAACTGATGCGAAGTCAAAACAGCAAAGTAACACAAATAAACTTTCCTGTAAGGTTTGACATGCTGCACTGTTCCTGTACTGTTTAGTCCACGTGAAACCTTACTGCTGTATTCAACCGTTAGACACGTAAATAAAATTAAAACCATATCCCAACTTTCAAAATTGTTGTAAGAATAATATAGTGCATAATATAAGCTACACACTCGCCTACTTTCGGGGCTAAATTTTTCATCATTATTATAGTCCGGTCGTCTCCTTTCCATTCATCCTATTGATACATACACCAGTTTTTAAGATTTCATATTCAAGATTTCAGGACTGGTATTTCATTTTTATTTTCAATGATATTTCCAGGATTTCAAGGAGTCGCACGAACCCTGAATAAGTTAATCTGTAGGTCTGTACTAAGCATACTAAAAGTTTAGTTTTTACGATTTTTCAGCGATGTCCTTTAGCCAAGTAGAATGAACCAATCAGACATATTGTATTCTAAAGTAAACACTGTAAAAACATGTGAATACAGCAGTAAGGTTTCACGTGGACTAAACAGTACAGGAAATGTGCAGTATGTGAAATCTTACAGGAAAGTTTATTTGTGTTACTTTGCTGTTATGACTTCGGATCAGTTAAACCTTACCTTAAACATCAAACGAGCTCGTTTTGGTTTTGTAATAATCTTACGGTCCGTTCCTGTATGTCAACATCTTTCAAATGAGCTAAGAACCAGTTTTATACAACAAATGGATTAATCTGTGGAGATCATTGTTTATACCTGTCCAAGAAGTTACCATCACCGTGTAAGACAAAAATGGAACTGACTATTCCAGTTTAAGACCAGCTCTCCAATGTGACAAATCGGATTTTAACAAAAGTTGGTGCACGTGTCGCCCGAGTCCCACAAATGTTATCTACCAAATATCAGTGAAAATGTTGAAAGATGATGGAGCAATTAAGCATCGAAATTTCGGTTTTAACATGGGAGATCGAGGTCCAACCTTACAGTAAAGCGCCTTTACTAATCAAGCAATTCTCACGAACAAGGCAGGCTGAGATAGTAGCTGCTCTATCTCAGCGGGCCTTGCTCACGAAACTCTTGGTTACAGTCAGATACAACAATAGCAGTTCACTGTGTTGACTTTATTGTGGTTTTTGTATATGGTTACGCTCATGGTTCCATATTATTTCTGGAATTAAAGGTAACACGGGGCAACTGAAACAAGATTGTGTTTTAACTTAATTTTGAAAATGGCTGCCTAACCTCTGGTAGTAATATCTCTCGAGGTATCTAGGCATGCTAGTTTTTAATTTTATGCTCGCGAGTCAATGAGGAAGAAATATCGCTATGGATGGTAAGGTAGGGATCTTTTTTTCGGCGAATTTGAACGTAGGTAAACTTTGAAGCCATTTCTTATAAGGATAAAAGAAACCATTTGAGTGATACCATTTCTGATAAGGGTAAAAGGGGTCAAGAATTTTGGGGAAGCTATTGTGCTATTGTGCTATTGCACATTTAATGTTAGATTTTCCCAATTTTTTCTGTTGGACTAAATTTTTTTGCACAAACTTAACTAAATTACAACACGTGTTATTTAAATAGTAAGGTGAAAAATGAATAAGCAGCGAATGTCATGTATGGTGGAAAGAAGTAATCTTGATCGCACTTAAGCTTCAAAGTAACATGGAATTTACATTATGGACAGAATTTTACGCTAGTGTATCATTTTCTGTTGGTTTAATTCCTAATTAGCATTAACAGTGATCGGAAAAGTAACAATTTATCTAGATTAGGTGCACCACGCCAAATCATTTCATTTTAGTAGTAACCAACTACTCTTCACCCCAACACCATTTCGCATTACAACATATCGCATTCGAAAATCCAAGGAAAACGCGCATTACCGATGATTCACTCTTCTTAAAAAAATCATTCAAAAGACGTAAGATGTTAGTCAAACTCACAGATACGATAAACTTGCTGCGGTGGGAGCCATATTACGAGGTCTTTGATCCTGGAAACAAAGTAGCCGGAAAACCTGATTTGCACCACAACAAAAGTTGCTGAAAATTTTTTTCGTTGTTTTGTTTTGTTGTTGTTGTCATTTCGTGTGGTTCTGTTGTTATGGCCAGTTAGGTTTGGCGACAAAGTTAGGGTTTGGCATTCCTACCGACGCAGTTAACTGGTTCGGTTTGGCATTTCATACTGGGACAGTTAATACGTTATGATAGGTTATGTTACGCAAAGCAAGTGAGGAACATAATTTGGATCATTAATTCGGAAAAAAAGAAAAATTTCCGTAAACCTTTAGTGATGTGCAAATCGGGTTTTCTGGCTACCCTTCTTCCCTCACAATATGGCTGCCACCGGCGCCACTTTATCATGTCTGTGATTAGCATTTTACTTCTTTTGAAACTTTTTTCAAGTTTACACCCTATTCCCCCCCGGGTTTTGTGATGCGAATTGGTGTTAGGATTAAGTGTACCGTTGGTTAGCAAACAAATGAAGTGATTTGGCGTGGTAGCCCTAATCTAGATAATTACCCCGTGACATGCGTACATTTATTTAGTTCATGAAACAGTGTATTAAGTTCAGGAAAGAATAACATTCTTAAATCGTTGAGGTAACAGTCGTTAATGATTGATGTTTATATGTAAGTAAAAGCATTAAACGCAACATCCGAAAATGAGTAGAATAGAGCGACCATCAAAATGCCCAGTATTATCTATCACATGTTCCAAACAATACTTGCAATAGACAAAAAACGTGCGGATCATAAACACACGCACACCACCATATGTATGTGCATACATGAAATATTTTCATATACCCTGAAAATTTCTGCGTAATACTAATTTATGGTTGTAGTAAACAAACGCTCCATAACTGCTAATTCCTATCTTTAGAAAAAGAAAAAAAAAACCAAGAGCGGTAAAGCATACAAAGCAATACATAACCAAACAAGCATAACCTAAACCTAACTGAATTCTAAACTTATTGAGCGAACGAGGTCCTGTTTTAAGTCGGCTGTTTGGCGTTTGCTTTGTACGTCTTTTTGTTAGCAAGTTATGGCCAGACGCATGAAACATTCGAGTGAAGGAATTTTCAGCAGTAATAGCCCTAGAGCATTTGTGGATAATACGGCTACTGTTTTCGCACGAAGCCTGTAACCTGACATTAAAACTAACGAATGCTAATTATTTTGCAATTATATCCCGAGCGCATAGCGCGAGTTACAGGCTGAGTGCGAAAACATTTTTAGCCGTTATTATCCACAAAAGCTAGAGGGCTGTTTTACTGGAGTATATCCCAATTCAATATAAATGATAACAAAAGGATGAAGCGCATTACTTATTAGTACTGTACCAATATATCAGTTCATAAAATTATTTGTCTCCAACGAGCAGTAATAGGCGATGCTGCTGTCGGCGACTTTTTCCTATTTTAAACACCGCATCAACCAGGCATTGCTGAAAATCGCCGAGAGATGGCGCTACATGTGTTCCTATACTAATTTTAAATCGTTTGCTAATAATTACCATGGGATCGAAAAACTAAAAGACTAATGTGGTAAAAATTAAAATTATTTATGCCAATATATCGCCAAAGAAAAATTATAAAATACTAGCATAAAAAATTATAAAGTTTGATGTAAAAATACGAAAATCATAATGAATATGTCGTGTTCTCCTGCTGGTATATATACAATTAAGGAAAGTTGCAAATTAGCCAATAGCGAAAATCATACACTAGGAATACGTAGTTTAGTAAGCCACCTTTATGCACTGTCGGAGTGGCATAACCTGGATTCGAACCGGCTACCCAGTTCGACCCCAGACCACTTGCATAGTGCCTTAATTGCAATGGCCACATCCTCCACTGGCGTAAAGATAACTCCATTCGACCGAAACTCACTCGGCTATAGACAATGGAGAGGGAAAACAAATCACTCACAAAGCTCAATAAAAAAGAACAAAATAGACACGAATCGCTGGAAATAATATTAAGGAAAATTGGAAGATAGCCAATAGCGAAAATCATACACTAGAAATAACTAAATAAATAGAGATGGCGGAGTGAATTTCGGTAGAATGGAGCCCAGGTCACGGTTGTGACCTTAATAACGGGTTCAGTGAGTTATCTTTATGCCAGTGGAGGATGTGGCCATAGCGTTTAAGGTGCTATGCAAGTGATCTGGGGGCGAACTGGGTAGCCGGTTCGAATCCGGGTCATGCCACTCCGACGAAACGTAAGTGCATAAAGGTGGCTTACTGAACTACGTTATTTCAAGTGTAGTGTATGATTTTTGCTATTGGCTAATTTCCAATTTTCCTTTATATTATTTCCAGCGATTTATGTCTATTTATTTAGGTGTATATACAAGTCAAAAGCCGCGACCATTAACTAGTAGTTAGCATCTGTTTTAAGCTTTGCACGGCACGAAAAGGAAGAAGGGGTATTACCGAGGAAGAGGTGGTGTTATCACTGGTAATACTCCTCTTCCTCGATAACACCCTCTCTTTCTCTACCTTCCACCATGTTAGTAAGCGGGATATACTCTTTGAAATAGGTCTGAACGATGTGCATGTTTTTTCGGGTGAAAATGTTCCTTGAAGTTAAGGGACGAAATTCGGTGAAGAGCATTGGGCAGAAATCCATAGTTTGCAGAGTAATTCGAATTAAAGTTGGTAGGGACAGTTTTTAAATTAAAAGCCGAACGACGTACACACACGGTTTTGTGACGAGCCGACAACGGATAAGCATGGTTGCGTGAAAGTGGCACCAGACTTACCTACTGATAGTTTTATTTCCCCTTGTTGAAGAATACGGAAAGAAAACAAACAATTCTCACTGAACAATATCCCTTCCCTATCGGCTAGGAATACTCACATCTTTGCACGTCAGGTTCAACTATTAGAAAACAAACACTAGCTCGTTTGATGCTTAACGTAAGGTTAACTGGTCCGAAGTCAAAATAGCAAAGGAACACAAATGACCTTAACTGCTGTATGCAAATATTTTTACCATTTTTACTTTTTCAGACGGTATGTCAGCTAACGATTGGTGCATTCTATAGGCTAAAGGACATCGTTGGAAAATGTTTAAAAACTAATAGTTGTAGTGTGCTCAGAACAGCTCTAGAGGTAATGGAGGGTTCGTGAGAGTCCTTGAAAACCTGGACATGTCCTGGAAAGTAATATTGAAATTCTTTGCCTGGAAAAGTGCTTGAATATCTTGAAAAATGATGTATCATCAGTACGGTGATGAACGGAAAGTAGACGACATGACTGAAGAACACTAAAAAGTTTAGCCGAAAAGTCGTGAATCTGTTGCCTACTTGTTACATTATTCCTCCTTTGTTCGTGCATGAAAAGTTTTGAAATTTTGGCTCTGGCTTTAATTGTATTTACGTGTATAATGGTTGGATGCAGCAGTAAGGTTTCACTTGGACTAAACAGCAAAGCAAAACTGCTGTAGCTGAAACCTTACAGAAAAGTTTATTTGTATTCCTTTGCTGTTTTCGCTTCGGATCAGTTAAACCTTACCTTGAACATCAAACGAGTTCGTTTGTCTTCTGATTGGTGGTACTTTGGCATATCATGCAGTTTAGATTAGCTTGTTTTAATGTTTTGTATCTAATAATAATAATAATAATAATAATAATAATAATAATAATAATAATAATAATATAGGTTTGTTGCAAACGCAACCGGAGTGGCAAGGACCTGGTGGCCACTGAGTGCCATCCGATGTTAAAACTAAAATATATATATTTATAATTCCAAACGTAAAACCGTTTAAAAGTTTCAAAAGGAAGGCTCGGCTGCAGAGGAAGGGTTGATGGTGTTGGGTTGGGGTCACGAATGCCTTGCCACCAAGGTTAGACCTACTAGGGACACAATGGCCCCCGATGGCATCGCCAAACGTGAGGGACAAATGCAGGGAAAAAACAGGGTATCATTGTCAATGTTTCTTAAAAAAAATAAAGTAATGCATCGTAGTTAAAAGCTTGGCAAAAATCAATTGTCAATCTTAATAAATATAAAAAAATAATAATAATAATCTAATTTCTTGCAATGATTGCAAAGGTCAACTAGTGTCCGCTAATACCTAGCTTGATCAACAAAATTTTCCTAGGCTGTGGCCATAAAGTTTAAAATTTATAAAATTTAATTTAATGAAGTAGCTTTAAAAACGTGTTTAGATTAACTTTGGCAATAGACAATTCAACACAATTGTGTGGAAGGCTACCGGAAGGGATGTGAGACGCTAACATCGGGCCAGAGTAGTAGGGAAGACAAACTTCTTGTAGTGTGCTGGTCCCGATGATATAACCCTAATTTGGTCTCCTAATAAATGTCTGAAGATCCTGTGTATATAACATTTTACGAAAACATCCCTTGGTACTCGTACCAACTGTCTCAGAACTAAGGGCATTCCAAACCGGAACAACATGCACCGCAAAGAAATACTTCCTACGGTCCCGATGGGAACCCTGAACTGCCTGCTTCCAAGGATGACCGCTGATGTGATGGTTCCATTTACGGTATCAATTACGGTTTGCACAAACCAATGGAAATCTTTTAATCTTCAGTCGACGTCTTGCAGCGGCGTTTGGTCTTTTGGCATAGTTGAATAACAAAGTTTAAAACAATGCAAAACAATCTAATCTTTTAGAGGTCCCTAACCCTTGCACATATTAGAAAAGGCCTTATGGAAAGGGCGTATCTACAAAGCAATAACTGTAAAATGAGCAAAGAACCAACTTTATAGGACAAATAAGTTTCATCTGTAGAGAGCGTAGCAGAAACGTGTCTTGCCAAGAACAACAAGCCAAAAATGAAAATGACAGTTCCAGCTCAAGTCCAGATCTTCGATGTGTCAAATCGGAAATGAATAAAAGTTCGGTCACATGTTCACCGAGTCCAATAAAGCTTGTGTGGTAAATTTAAGTGGAAACTATTGAAAGACAGCAGAGAAATTAAGCATCGAAATTCTGGCTTTAACATGGGAGGTTGAGGTAGCCTTTACTAATTAGTGTAGGTCTTCGTGTGTTTTTCTTTTCAGTATGTCTGAAAAAGATGCTTTAGGTTTCACAAATCATCTGTTCTCAGACTCAGGCTCAGAATATAAGGATGGCTATGGTAGATATACCTGTAAGGATTTGTATGTTGCGTGAGAGAAATGTTTGTTCTGTGGCCATGCTGGGTTCCAGGTAGGCAGACAAGGATCTGTAAGCTCTTCTTGCTACAGCAAATCACTTGGACAGGGTCGACTGAACGGGTGGTGCCTGCTCAAGCAGCAAATTCAAATTAGAATGGAGTCTTTTTGATGTGGTCCCCACCAATAGTAACCTTGACGCCACTACCGGTTATATGGGCTTGGGCGGAATGTTCCAGAGCAATGAAGGAAAGTGTTTTACACAGCAACGTTTTGGCAGTGTTGTTTTAGCATGGTTGGCAGTGTTGGCTGAAGGGTTTTCTGCCTCATGCTTGTCGCAATCACTTACACACCAACCATAGAACAATACATTTCATTTTCTGAACTATAAGGGTAGGACTTGCTCTTGGCAGTTGATATGACTTACTGGTTTGAGATTTGGAATAGATTGCTTCTGATCGACTACTGTATAACAGTAGTTCATCTTCTAGGTGTAGGCAATGTGGAAGCAGTACGCCATCACGTCTGATGATGCTATACGAATGGTCCCTACAAAGGCACATTGTTTGGCAGCTGTTGCAGATGTGGAATCACCCCCCCCCCATACATATGTTTGCATGTCGTCTAAACACAGTAGTTCTGATACTAGTTAGGGGATGCTAGTTAGGGGACGGTTGCAACGGGTTGCTATGCCTGTTGGTATATATCCTTTCGGTAATTAGGCATCAAGCTGGATGCGGACGGAAAAGTCTAAATGAGCTCAATTTCAACTTTTGACATTCTTGTTTGTCTGGTAAGGTCTATCGACGTAAGGCATTAAGAAGCAATGGAATCAGTTGAGTTCGTTCATGACGATGCAGTTTGTTTGGACACCTTCTTCACTGTGTGCCAAAGCTAAAACTGGCTTTATTTGAGGGAATTATGTGTTAGTCTATTCCCACTCATCTGTCTGCAGAAGTCGAGCCTTATCTTAAATGCTCTGAGAAATTTGGTTGCTTATGGACTGTTCGAACATTCTAAAGGCCTCACTTATCTGGAACTTCGGTGTTTGAATACCGAGAGACACGTATAATACAAGATATCTTACAATACCCTAAATACTAAAGTCCATAGTCGTTAGGTCGGTTGACCTAGGAAGGCCATCCGACTGGTCCTCTTTTGCTGCAACCAAGCAGTTGGAAAATGTGTATTCAGAAATTCCTGAACCCTGAGATCATAGTGTGGAGGCGTTTCACCTTATTGGAAGTAGAGATTTTTTTGGGGCAGTCGTTTATAGTGATAATAAGATCAACTTCTTCCACCAGTTGTAGGTATCGAGCACCTTTAGGATCCCATTAATAAAGAATGGACCTCGTGCAGAAAGTATCCCTGTTCAAACGTTGATTCCTATTCATGGTGAAGGTCAGCTCATTATTGCGTGGGGATTTTTACCTGTGTATTCGTCGGCTGTCGTGCTGTTGATCTGTCCATTTAAATGGAACCTGGCCTCATCCGATAATAGGATTCTGTCCAGATTGTTTTAAACGTAATTAATCATGCTGAACAAAATGTCACAGTATTCAAGATGGCAGCCTGGATCATCCTCGTTAATAGCATGATGAAGTCTTGGTGTGTAACTTTTAAGACCTGTGAGTTCAATTGCTCTTGGCACAGACGTTCTTGTAATACCAGTGAACTATTAGTTCGTGAACGTGATACAAAATCAAGGTTTTCTGTGGGCAACCCAAATTACCTTTATGTGCATCTGTAACAGATCTATTTCTCTCGAACTTATCTGTTAAACATGTAAACATTAAACTTGCTGGGACAAGTTCTCCATACATCGCTAACCTCATAGTACAAACAGTTCTGGATATGCAACAATGCGGAGTGTGTCATCCAGTTCAAATGCCTTCCAATAAGCAATAAAAGTTATAAGCAAAAACTTACAACACTTTAATAGGCTGTTTTACTTATCGCTTGCGAATTTCGTTGAATAATTTAATACTAATCACGGTTCACCCTTCATTGCTGGTTGGGTTACATTTGAGACACATTGGTGGTCGTCGTGGCTGAAGAGTCGGAGATGAGCCAGGTTGCTAACAGTTAATTCGATATTATATTCTTGGTACCTGGAAAAGGCTCACTGCAAGGTCCCTGCCAGACATGGAGGGAACGACAGGGCGCGAGGCTACTATCCTTCTCCCGCAGCTATGTGATCTTACTTCTAGCCTGTTCTGGACAGTCTTAACAGCCGTATGACGATTGTATGACAGTCATCGTTTCCTGGTTCTAATCACTGGTTTGCCCTTTCTCTTTACAGTTATTTCTCTTAACGAGAAAAGCCTATGACCGAGGGTACACGGAGGTTTCTTAAGTCACTTTATCTTACGTCGGCGTAGCTTACGTCGATGTAGTGCTTAGAGCACTTTAAGAACGTCCGTGTAACCACCTAAAACCACTTTCAAGTCGCTTTATCTCAAACCACCTCGTTACGTCGACATAAGGAGTTGGAGTGCTTTAACAACCTACGTGTACCCACCTAAAACCTATTTTCTATGTCGCTCTATTAGGACTGCTTTCCTTCGATTGGTTGAAACGAGTGTGCTTAAACGTCACGAAGCTAGGGAGGAACCTGTCGCTTCCTTAAAAGTCCAGCTAGGTGACTGGGGGACATGGATATAGAGAGGGGTTTGGTTGATGGGGGTTTAGATAAACGCGACGATACATCGACATAACAGAAACTTCCGTGTACCCGTTGTCGTTTTAATTCACTCAAACTTGAATGTCCGGGTAAGCACCTCTCTCCTAAAGCTACGTGAGTTCAAATCGACATAAGGTAAAAAGACTTACGAAACCTTCGTGGATCATCGGTCTACGTTCAAAATTAAGTTGGTCCACCCACATAAGCACATTATGCTGCTTAGGCTGACTTAAGACTCGCAGCCATTAGTACAATAAAGAAGTTACGGTGTGGGGTAACCAAAAGATTAGCAAGCCTTTAGTAGATATGACCTAAGACATTAATCCGAAAATTGTCCCTTTCTTTCATTTCCTGGTTTCATTTACTGGTGGCTGCTGACTGTGGGCAGGGGAAAAAGCTTCGGGGGAAAAAGGCAACAACCCCAAAAGAGCACAAAAAAAAGGACAAGGAGCAACATTTTCATTGGAAGATGTAAATAAAGGCAAGCAGTTTTTTTTGTAGCCTTTCATTCACAGGACTAAAAAAATAGGTGTTAGTTAAAAAACTAATAATTTTCTATAGCGAGATAGAGACCTTAGAATCATTAATGCAATCTTTGATAAGCCTTTGTTTTAACAGTTTTTGCCATTGTGTAAATTTGTTTTGCAATCTACCAAAAGAGCATCCACATATCCGGGGTGGGGGGGGGGGGAGGAGAGGCACTCAAAGTGCCCCAATCTGCAGGTGCCCTTGGTTTCATTCACTATGCCTTTATTTGACTCTGTGAAAAATTGGGCTGCTACTGGATGGACAATCTCTTCCTGAGGTTGATGAGGTGAGAGACCTTGGTGTCTGGTTTTGTACAGATTTGAAATTTAGTCTACACTGCAAAAAAATTTCTGCAACAGCTTTCAAACGTATGGCCGTAGTTAATCGTTGTTTTTCCACTGGGGATCTTAAGCTTCGGGTGTGGGCATTCAGGGTGTTTGTGCGCCCAATTTTGGAGTATGCCAGCCCAGTTTGGTCTCCGTCACTACTACGGGATATCGACCGTATAGAGTCGGTCCAACGGAGGTTCACGAAGTCCCTCCTGGGCCTGAAGGATGTCCCATACATTGAGCGTCTTGGAATTGCTAATCTTGAATTACTCGAGCTGCGGTGCCTGCGGATCGACCTCGTCTTGACCTTCAAAATAGTGTGTGGATTTCTGCCGTTGGCACTTCCATTCTTCGAGCTCAATCATGTGAATTTCACAAGAGGTCAGTCGTTCATGCTTACACCGTTGCCAGCACGCTTGAATTGTAGAAGAGGGTTCTTCTCAGTGCGAGTGGTTAAGGTATGGAACTCACTTCCGGAGTCGGTTGTTTCTTCAACTACTCTTTAAGGGCTTTCACAGGCTTCTAACCGAAGCAAATCTAGAAAAATTCTTGCAGTGTCACCCACGGGAACATTAATGGGTCTTGTTTGTCCCAAATTGTTCTTTAGTTTTATCATTATTCCTACCATTTTAATGTTTGACAAATGGCCTATACTACCATGCTTAAAATTTATTCGTATTTTACAACTGAGTTTTTCTTTTCATCCTGCACTACTACCCCTCATTCATGCCCTCTAGTTCACATTTCTAATGTTACCTCTTTTAGGTTGGCTATCAGAGACTCGACAGGGCACTTGTCTTTCCTGTTGCTCCTGCAACGAAGTTTATATTATTATTATTATTTATCTTAGTACCAACACCCGAGCCCTAAAGAGTTCACCCGCACAGTTGATGTTCTACACATTTTGACTTCAGCATCGTTATGGCACTAAATGACGGCTGAAAATATTTCTAATTTTTTTTCTTAAAGTGAGAAAGCAGGGCCTACTTTTTCGGAATAAGTGGCCCCTGCATGCACATTTTGTTTTCAAAAACTTAGAAAAAAAATGTTTGGACTTAGACAAATGTCAGGTTGTACGCTTCTTTTGGGCCAACTTGTCTAGAGAAACAGTCTAGGGCGAAACAGTCTGTCTAGGGACGTGTATGGGTGAGAGCAACTTGATTTTAAGTGGTTTATTGATTTTGTCTCAACATCGAGCCCTATTTTGTCTCAACAGCTATAGAAGTCAAGAAGATTGTTAGAATTCGACAAAAGTCTTGTAGTCATTCGCCTTATTTAGCAGTAATTAATGCAAATTATATACATACCTAAATTGTGATGCTCAACATCAACATTATCGCCAAAAAATTTCCAAATCTTTTGGAATCTTACATAGACTAATGAGGAAATAACAAATACATACCTTGCCCAAATTTACCACGCATTTATTCAACCATATAAAATTATTGTTTACTTGTTTGAAGGAGTATGCCTAAAATTAATAAATTATTACTATTAAAATTTCAAAAGAAGTTCTCCGAATCATCTTACAAAAGACTACAATCTCTCAATCATTTTTTTGCTTAAATTCCTCCCTATCCAAGATCTTCTTAATTATAGAAGTAATATTTTATTTTATTTAAGAACAGACGCAATTTTATTATGGTCAATTATAATGTATACAGCTATTCTACAAGGAACATGCTGAAATGTTACCAGACCTTTCACAGAATTGATATCGGCGATGTCTTTAAATGGTCAGTCTGGAATGCCATTCCTCTACACATGAAGGCAGAGGGTCGAAATTTTGAAACTCAAATACTTCAAACACAGTCTTACGAAAACCACATTATTAAATTGCTGCTTAAATTCCAATTTTCCTCCATTTCCGTTTCTATTACTAAAGTTTTCATTTAGTGCTTAAATGTATTTATCTTCGTAAACGTTACTGTTTTTTAAAATCGTCAAGTTTTATTATTACAACACAAAAATAATATGTATGGAACTGGGCTTCTTAAAGATCTAGGTTTTCCGTCGACTTTCATTATATTTTTAGTACGTGTTAAAAAAAGCCCATCTTCTTCTTCAAAATGTAGTCCATAGTGGTCGCATCTCAGATGGACCCTTATAGCTTAATCATTTTTAGTTTCCTAAGGGGTGTCTCATGGTCGGGTTAGATCTTCCATTATTTTACAAATTTTCAAATGGGAAGAAAACATTTAAAAGAGAAATAAACATAGAGCCGATGTAGTGTGAGGAGACGCAGTGAAGATCAGTTTGGCTGGGAAATGAACTAGGGGGTGCAATACACAGAGATCTGCTCAGTATGAAAAGTTTCCATTAAAAAAAATCCTTAAATCGAAGAAACAAGGATGCTTATTAGTGGTACTCGCACGAATCCGTGACACTGTCGCCTAACATCAGAAACTAGCCATTGCCTCAAAGTTGTATTATTACGCCATGCGTTATTCTTGTTTCACTGAGTTTCATGGATTTTAATTTTTCTTTATATGATGCCTCACGTTTTAGTGTTTTTAAAATTAATATTTTGTTTGGTTGCAATGGTGTTGCAATGGTAAAGGAAAGTATTAACGAGTCAGTAATGTAGGGCTGTGTATTTTTTTCTTCTAGTTGCACGACGTGGTCAATAGTGACGTCCTCTCTACCACACAGAAGACTGAGGAAGCATCTGTCATGGAACTTTCCAGAGAGACCGTGGAGGAGAACTTTATCAATGAAAGTCCAAGATTGCCTACACAAAACAGTTACTGGTACCAATAGAATATTAGATGAAAGATAAAATCGTTGCAAATCTCTTTCAGTGCCAAGTTGTCTGTAAATATTAGTACACTAGCTGTAACGTACACCAGGGGTGTTTCCAAGATCTGGCTGAAAGGGTTTGTGGTACCAAAATTGTCATATCAAAATAATTTTAAAACTGAACTTGCTCTCCCCACTCATTTTTTAAAATGAAAAACAGTCATACAGCCTTCATTACAGTTTTTCCTTCACTTGTTTTTACTCAGTATGAGGTCGAACTTAATACATCATAGGGAATTCGAATGTTATACAGGGTGATCCAACTAATGTGTTACGAGCCGATATCCTGAGAATGGCTAATGAGAGAATAATGATGATAGAAATGCAATAATGGGTTTGATGGGAGGCATTTACACGAGAAAAAAGGAATGGCCTTGAGTTAATATTTCAAGGTCATCCTCGTGCTATCTTCCAAACGAGATACGATACGGCAAAAAAAGTAAATTAGAAAGACGCAAGGACACAATATGACCAACAAAAAAATACAGATTCAAAATCGGATAATAAATAAAATAGTTACAATGATGTTTAAAAGCTAACTCTGAACATGCTGGCAGCACTGCAGTGAAGCCAGCTGCCAACAAGGCTTCCACGCCCTACTTGTTTTGAATTCTAAACGTAAGGTGGCGGCACATTACGCAGCCTTACGACGGATGGAGGTTGCACAGTGTGATGCAGGTTTTATGCATTTCCCAACGTTAGATACATGTCGAGATTCTAAATTTCCAATACTGACGTAGTATTCCAAATGGCCGTCTCATTTACATACACCGTTGCACCCATGAAATGCTTCCTTGCGATGTTTGTGTGAAATCGTGTAAATCTAAGGTTAGAAAGGTTTTATCTCACTATCTCTTTGACGACCACTTTGGTTACCTACAGATATTATTTAGTCATTCATTTCTCGAACGTGCATACCCCTTTGGCTCCTTTTTGTTCATTTGCAGTCTGGTTTACTTGAAATTACTAAATTCAGGAAGCGAATTCGTTCGTTGAGGACCAAGTAGCACGTCTCAAAAGTCTTTCTACCCCCGCTCCCGAATCGGTTTGGTTGTTTTTCTGTTTGTTTTGTCGTCAGGTTTACGTGGAGTAAGTAAATTCAGGAAGCCAATTCGTTTGTTGAGGGCCAAGTAGCGCTTCTCGAACACGTTCCCCCCCCCCCACCCTTAATTGGTCCGATTGTTTTTTTGTTCGTTTTGTCGTCAGGTTTATTAAATAATAAAAATCGTGCAGTATGCTTACGTCGTTCAGTGGAGATTCCTTACAAACATTAACGTACTACGTGGATAAGAATAGCCGAATATGACGTCTGTGTGGATATGCTCTTAATATTAGGGGAATGTAGGGGGAATCGGAAAACTGCAGCAGCCATGTATGCCAACCGATACCCGGGTAGACCTGCTAAATCACACATGGTATATTTAGCCGGGTTGATCAACGTCTACTACGTTCTGGTATTTTGAAACCAGCAAGACGAGTGTGACCATCAGTGCACCATTTAGTGCACCATCAAAGAAGTGGGGACCAATGATGTTATCTTGGTCCCCACTTCTTTGACGGCGCACTAAATGGTGCAGGTTATACTGACTTCTTGGTAGAGGTTCTACCTCAGTTGCTGGAGAATGTGCCTTTGAATGTACAGTACGTACCAGTATGTGGTATCAACAGGATGGGGCACCACCTCACTTCGCCCTTGCTGCACATGAAATATTACATATAGTGTTTCTCCATAGATGGATTGGTCGAGGAGGACCGGTACCCTGGCCTCCTCCGTCACCAGACATCACACCTTGTGACTACTTCCTATGGGGATTCCATAAGGATCGAGTGATGTCAACAGCTCCCTTAACGTGCGATGATATGAAGGAAAGGATTCGGAGGGCTTGTTCTGATATTACCACGGAAATGCCAACAGCAGTAAGGGCAGATTTCCGCATGAGTACCAAAGAATGTTTGGAGGTTGCTGGTGGGCACTTCGAACATCTGTTCCATTAAACTGAAAAACAACTTATCCCGCTACATTACCCTAATTGCTTATTTCATTTTAGCTTCCTCACTACTGTATGTTCACTCTGCAAAGACAAGAGAGGCACGGCATAGCATGGGAAGGCAGCCTTCTCGGGAGTTGGCTTCACTGCAGTGCAGCCAGCATGTTCAGAGTTAGCTTTTAAACATTATCGTAACTATTTTTGTTATTATCCGATTTTGAATCTGTTTTTTTTTTTGTTGGTCATATTTTGTCCTTGCGCCCAACTTTCTAATTTACTTTTTTGCTGCATCGTATCTCGTTTGGAAGATATCACGAGGATGACCTTAAAATATTAATTCAAGGTCATTCCTTTTTTCTCGTGTAAACGTCCCCCATCACACCCATTATTGCATTTTTATCATTATTATTCTC
>JAHWFP010166572.1:3423-18694 GCA_023313725.1 Lithobius niger
CAAACACTTTTAAAGCAAATTAAGAAACCGGAGTTACTGTAATTCCGGGCCCACACATGGGTCAGTATTTAAGAAAATTCCGGAGTTAACACAACTACGTGTCGATACAAGTCCCCCCCCCCCCTACCCCAGCCGCTGAAGGAGCATGGTAGCCTCTCACGCTTCCATGGATGGCAGTAATGGCGGGAACTTTGCCACCAAGGTCCCCTTATCAGGGGTTCAACAGATCCTCAAACCTCCAGCAACCAGTCTGAGCTCTCTCACCGCTCAGCCACGATGACCTCTGTGGTAGAGGATATTGTGGTTCTTCAGTTTTGGTTACTGTTTGTAGTCTACGGTTACCAGAATTATTATTGATTACAACCGAATCTACTGGATGATAATGAAATATAAATGATTCTTCCATGATTACATACAGAAACGTTGGTCCATAGTAGGCTACTACAAAGGGGATGTCAAAGTCCTAGCCAGACGGGCTGGGTAGAGGGCACGTCTACCACCTCCGTCAACAGCTATTTGTTCTATTCTGGCATAATCGGAGCATTCGCTCAGACCCTATCATCAATGGTGGCCTCCTTTTACTAGTGTCTAGTAATGCTCAAAACTGAGTCGATTTGTCTGGGTCTAAGCATTAGTTTAGCACATGTCACGTCAAGACACACGAAATGAATAGAAAAAAAGACGTCATTGTGGCATTGGAAGTTAACTTTTTTTTTTTATACTTCTTTTGAAAACTATTAGCCTACTCTGTTATGTTTTGAGTAGCTAGCCTACGTTTTTTTATTAATAGGCTTTTTTTTAAGTTTCAACTATTTCATAATTAACGTTACTAGGCTACTATAACCGTATCGTTTTAAAGTTACGTACAGTAGGCTATGCAGAATCCAATTCTCATCTAATTTGTCTTGTGACGAGTTTTACTCCTTCATTGTAGGCATCGTGCATACGGTCGTATGTAGACATATGCCGACAGACCCTCTGCAATTCATGATTATGCACGTTTTTTTTTTTTTTTTTTTACTTATTGCTACGGTAAACAAATTTGTCTGAATTTTTGCTTAATGATAATCACGTTCTCCCAGACACTAATCTTTTCGTTTTGTAGAATGCAAATTAAATAGAACTTTTTCCGCTTAAGTTAAGTAAACCTATTGTTTTAAGATTATGCGCTTTATAATTAACAGTTCACGCTGAATTACTCACGCATTAATAACAGCTTTCACACAATATCTGCATATGAAATTTGCAAGATCACTGAATATTAATCATAATTATTTACGTTTCCGTATAAATCCAGCCTTAAACAATAACATTTGACAACTATTCGTCATTCTGTTCTATTTCTCTATAGTTTCACTTTTTGATTTTTTGCATGCAGGATAGGCTAGCCTAATAAAAATATTAAAAACAAAAACATTATAGCCTAATTGTTTGGTACGCTTTTGAACTCTGATGTACGAAGTACCCAAAATATTGTCATGTGCGCAACATTTACCCAAGAAATCGCCGAAAATAAAATACACAACCATCGAACAAGCTACAGACACACCTGCGTCGATTGTAACAGCATCAAAAGTGACCCTCGTACGGGCGACAATTTTGTGTTAGTTGGATGAACTGCAACAGGTACGTAAGTGTCAATTCGTTGTACGGTACTTCTCTATTATTCTTCGCACCGATATTATTATTCACGACTAAATATTCATTTAAGAGAGCCCAGTACTATTTTTTCCTGATGCATGTAGACAGAATTACATTTCTAATTTACCGTACACCTTTACCATCTCTAGTATAATTTGCCAATAAAATTCACTGGCCACCTGAAAACAAGAAAGTGTAACTACCAACTGGTAACAAATCTTACACTGCAGTAACGCACCACATTCTAAACTAACACGCGACATGCCAAAACTATCGCTTTTGGAATGATGTCAACACGGGGTGTTGGTGCATTGCTTGTTGTGTGCCTGTTTTTTGGCGAACTTCTCTATAGGCTAAATATTGCATGAATGACAATGTTTGCCGTTTATAAAAAAGGAGTAAATATGTTACATGTTTTTAAAAGTTCTAAAGCTTGCCAAACAATTATAACATTAAAAAAAATTTCTTTAATATAAAATTGTTTTTGTTTTATTAGCTTGCTTATTTTATTGCTTGTTATTTATATTTTCTTTGAAATAATTATTTTAAAGGGTTTAAAGGGTTTCACGAGCGTTAACCACTCCTGGTCATCTGCCCGAAGCCCTAAGGCCCTATGTCTGCAACAGCCAGATTCCCAGGCGGTTACCCACCCAAGTATCAATCCAGCCCAATGCATTATTTTGGTGTTCCTATAACAATGCATTTGCACAATCATTTTCAAGACTTTGTACTACGCTTTTTAAAAGGGAGCCGAACTCAAACCACACAGGGTGAACATTCTCAACAGAAGTATCCCCTTCAATAACATCAACGGAGAGCAACACGTGTCGTGTCATTGCAGCTCGATTCCACACATTCGAAGGAGATCTTATCCCACCAATCAAATGAGTGCACTAAAACATTTTCATGCCTGTTGAGACTGTACTTTGTCAGCTAATTCTTTCGGTTATTGCTTTTAGCAAGCAGAACCCAAACTGGGTTATCTGTCGCACGACTATTTAGCTGGAGAAATCCAAGCGGAAAACCCACAATCTTTGACACACCACAATCGACACGAGCACGAGACACCATAGGCCCTTCTTGTCCCGAAAATGCTGGGGGGTTGGCTGGGGCCAGAATTAAACCTGGATGTCACAGATAATAGAGGGTCGTACTACACATCGAATCACCTGCCAATCCCCCCTCCCTCCTTGTTAATTACAAAAGTGTTTTCAACTATGGTTTCAACATAACAAACCCGTCTTACCAATGTATGTATTCTCGGAGAAGGGAAAAATTCACTAATTTTTGCTATTAATTTTGGAAAGAACGCTGTCTGCTACCTGAACTGAATGATTAATTAGGACCTACCTACGCCTTAATACAAACACAATGCTGCAAACAGTTCATTTCTAGCTATTAGGCTACAGATTTAGAGATATGAAATTAAAATTTGAATTTCAGGGTTACGAGTGCAATCACCATTTTGGCAAGTAGGCCCTAGCTCTCAGAACAAAGTTACTAAATGCTACATGTATGTCCACAACATAACAATGCACTCAGCATTACGTCTCAGCAATGACTGCGATGGCATTAAAAGGGAATCTGGCAGTTTTTCAAACAGGGCATGTGAACCGAATAGTTTATGACCATAATCAACCAGACAACAGCCTGTACCAATCAAAACGTGCTGTAATTTTCCAGTTAGTCCTGTTTATTATGCACAAATATTTTTGTTATCAATCAAACAATAGCCTACGTACCAATATTTATGAATAAAAGTTAACTGACTAGCAGCGTGTACATTATTGGCCGTTGTTGTCAAAACCAACCAGAGTACTGACCGTCTAATAATTATATGACGACCAATGTTTATCGATAAAAATAACACCATCTAGCAGCTGTGCAAATAGGCCTAAAATCTGTTACAAACCTTGCCAAAATAAAAATCAATGCAGTGTCTCTAGTCCTGGTTGGGCCGTACGGTAGCTGTTTCAAGTAAACCTTGGACGCGCTGCCGGGATCGCAGATCTGCGAGCATGGATCCCGGCAAACACAAAAAGTATCCGTTCGGTTAGGCTCACTTGACCATGGCTTAGTTTTTAACGAATTCACCAGTACCAGTCTATCACATCCAGTCACGGAGATCGGGCACACAGCTTTAGCCTCTGTATTTAAGATTTTAAGTGTGCAACTAAACATTAAATATCATAAAAAGAATTAAAGGAAAGAGGTGGGCATACCCAAAAAATAATTTTAGTAGAAACAAGTCTACAAAAAAAAAAAAAACACGAATTTCAAATACTCTAAAACTGTAAACATACTGATGTAAAACATCAAAATTAGGTAGGCTAGTAAAATCGGTCGGAATTCCCCGTGTAGCGGGTTTGCTTTAAAATCACGTGATCTCCCAATGTTCAGAAAAGCTAGCCCGTGGGCTACGTACTTCCTCGTTAGATAGGCTTATACTGTATCTTCGCCAGCAGTCACGATTTTTAATAGCCTACCTTAATATTTTAAGTGAACGATCAAAGTACCGTCTCAACCTGCGCCCGATATTTGAATTTCAGATCCCCCGGCTACACAAGGTGGCTGGTAATAGCTTATAACACGTGTTCACAACACATAAACAACAAAAAATCTCGACAACAAAACGTTAAATACTTACTCCTACGAAAACAATCGAACCTATTTTTTGTTTCGACTTTAAAATCGCTTTCGCCCGCACCCTCCCCCACCTTTCACTTCCAAGAATTCACAAACAAAATTGCAAAAAATTGGGTCAATCGCTTAGGTTGCTTGCTTGCAGCCGCACGATCTTACAGGTCCGTAACATGCTTTACAAAGTCAGTTTCCAAAATCAACAAAAACCCAACATTAAAAATCCAATATTGTTCGTTCCTTCCACGATTACGTTTCCCAACAACATGCTCCTTACGGACACATCCCGATCCTAATTTCAATTTCAATAAACAACGAACGAAACGAAAAATCACCTTGCTCATCAAAATCCGTTTCGCCCCGCCGGGAGTACGTACACGAATACGATCGTGTAAACAATCGTTTGTTTACAAGCTGAAGTTATAAACTAACACATTTTGGTACATTTATATTTGTTATTTATAGATCCGTTGGCCGCTTAATCGGTACGGCCCCCACAGGCCGCCACAGCTAGCTAAGCCAGTGGTTGTCGCTTGTAGACGGCCAAATCTTGTGACATGCTCCACACACACACACCACTCACTCCACTCCCGAAAATTTTCGGGAAACCCAAATATTGTCCCTAATCCCGGCGCCACTCGCACTTGTTTCCCACCGCCGCAAGACTCGAATCCACTCTCGAAACCTAGCCATATCCAATAGGGCACTTACCTGCTAAAAATAACACGTTCTTTCCCCATTTTTGTAGCTCTTTTTTGAAGCTGCGTCGCTCTTGTACGCAACGAGCGATCGCACACTCCGCCATTTTCGACTTCGCCCGTCTGCCCGTGACGTCACAAGGAACCGGAAATGCCCTCGTGACGTAATCGAGCCAACAGGTGGGGTCATGGCAGTACCTGGGCCAGGGTTTCCCGTTTTAGTGTGCTTGCCTTGTTTTTAGCGGTCGGACGGGTTAGTCGCGCGGCTACAGACAGGCTACTCCGAACGTCGTTTTAGAACCCGCTGTCGATAGCTTCCCGCTCAACTCGAAAGCAGACAGTTTGTTTTCAGCTTGTTGCTTTCCAAAACTCGCCGGCCGTTTTCGCTCTTCTTATTTCCACGAATCAGGGTCGGGCGGAGAGGAAAGTTTTTTTTTTCCTGAAACCGTCGCGCGCGCGCGCGCCACTAGGATGGATGCAAGCAAGCAAGCCGACATGATACGCCCCTAATTGTTTTTCCTTTGCGTCATGCCCATGAGGTTAAAGGTCAATTTTCGGCTCTTTGAAAGTGCGGAGCGTTGGGGGAGGATAAACGGTAGGAAATGAGCATAACCCCCTCCCGTATTTTTTGCTTTTGTTGGAGGCTCCTCTTGTAAACAAAAAAACAGTTCCATAATACTTTTCAAAATTACCGTATTTTTCAAGAGAAAATTCGGCAATGATTGTATAAACGGGACGGAAAGCCAATGGGCTCGAAATTGGTTAACTAAATACAGATGCAAACCTATTTACGTTGCCTTTTGGACTTATATGTCAAACTGCCTGAGCGGGGAATCGAACCCACGACCACCGCTTAGCGGTAGGACCTTGGCCTTTGATTTCAGAGGTCGTGGGTTCGATTCCCCGCTCAGTCAGTTTGACATATAAGTCCAAAAAGCAACGTAAATAGGTTTGCATCTGTATTTAGTTAATGATTATATAGTTCAAATTTTGGCCGTGTTTTAACTTCTAATGCAAGATTTAAAAAAAAAATAATAACGAGTTGCTATACGTTTTACGAAATCAAACCACGTTTCTCACATATTCAGTTTACATTTTGTTCGAATTTCCTGCTTATAGATGGTGCAGACTTGTAAGCGAGCTAAATTCTCCACCTAAACAGCGATTTCACGTCTCATACTATTTTTTTTATAGTACCTTTGTCCGTTAGACGGAGAAAATTTTTTTTTTTTATAGAATCGGAATTTTTTATTGAATAGAACAAGACAGTCCAACTATGGAGCACAATAGGAACCGCAGGTAGAAAACTGTAGGGTAAAGGAATCGAAAAAGAAAAAAACCGTGGGAGATAAAAAAAAAAAAAAAACACAGGAAAAAGTATTTTTTTTAAAAACTCTCGAAAAAAGCTCAGAAAAAAAAGTCACGAAAGTCGGCTCCTTACCCTGCCTGGTAAAATTCGAGCCAAGGCAATTACTGACCAGATCTAACCTAACTACAATAACAACACGAAGAAAATAAAAATTACGAAACAATTTTTTTTGTCATCAAAAACGACATAACGACGGTACGAAAATCGTATCTTGGTGAAATTCCTCACCCTGCCTGGTGAAATATGAGCCAAGGCAACTAACATAACCTACAAAACAACAAACACTTAGGGAAAAACCGATAAAACAACTATGTTTCCTAGTGAAACTTTACCCTGCGTAATGAAATTTGAGCCAAGGCAACTGACCTAAACTAACCATAATAACAACACGAAGAAAAAACAAAAACGGCAAAACAATTTTGTGAGATCAACAAGGCCAGATCATCGGTACGAAAATATTTTCTTGATGAAATTCCTTAGCCCGCCTGGTGAAATACGAGCCAAGGTAACTGATCTAACATACAATAACAACAACATGAGAGAAAAAAGACAAAACAACTGTGAGAATGGGTGAAATTCCTTACCCTGCGTGGTGACATTCGAGCCAAGGCAATTGACCTGACCTAACTATAATGACAACACTACGATGAAAAAACAAAACACAACGAACCATGAAAAACGAGAAAACAAAAGTACGAAAATAGTTTCCTTTTGAAACTTCTTAACCAACAGGTGAAATTTGAGTCATGGCAATGCCGTAATCTAACCCATAATAACACGAAGAAAAATCCAAAGTGACAAAAGAACGTTTTTTGTCAACAAAAACGACAAAACAACGGTAAGAAAGTTGTTTCCTGGTGAAACTCCTTGCCCTGCCAGGTGAAATTCGAGCCTAGCCAACTGACCTATCATAACCTTACCTTCAATAACAACAACACACGAAAAAAAAAAGACAAAACAATTTTTTCCCTTTGGTTTCTTTTCATTCAGGTTTTTGTCGAGGATTTTCCCCTAGCTATTTTTTCTTCAGGGTTTTTTTCTGTAGCTTTTTTAAATCCGATTTTTCCAATGCTTTTTTTTTCGCGATTTTTTTCCCATCGGCATTTTTTCCCAGGCTTTTTGCCATGATGTTCTTACAGCTTTTTTTCCTCGCACTGGAAAAATGATTTGCACTAAACCCTTTCCCCCAATCTGCTGTGCGCTGTAGTTGGCCTCTCCCGTTCATTTTAGGCCTGTCCGATTAGACTACACCTTGTGAAGCTAATACTACAGCTAATACTACTGTAATAATACTGTAATACTACTACAGCTAATACTACTGTAATTATACATACAGCACACTTTTCCTCCTTGTATTGGCATTTTTACTGTTTGAAAAAAAAAACTTCATTCCTGCAGTTTATAATTTGTTAAATTGTAACTAGAGTGTTTTAGCCTTTGCACCAACTGAAGAAAAATATCGTATAGACGAATTGGATCGCTTCTAATTTTCTTACTGCGCGACGTGTTTGTGACAAGTTAAATTTCCAAAGAAGGCATAAAAAAACCGGTGAACCCGGAAGCCGCAACGCCAAAATTAAAAGAAAACACAAATTTAATATTTCGCCCATCATTCCAGTCCCGCAATAAAAAGTGTTTTTGCGAAATTGACTCGTTACACTAAATGCTACATGGGGAAGCTACTATCAGTAATGAGAAAAACCATTAAAGGAAAGGCCGAAAAAATGAGGCAGAGGTGTGACCCCCCCACCAACAAAATATGAAAAGTCTAGAGTTGGAAAATGGTATCGGTTGAAAAAAACCATGGTACGATATAGGTAAGAAGCCATTAAAGAAATAGCCGAAAATATGAGGCGGAGATGTGACACCCCCCCCCCCCCAACAAAAATATGGACAGTCCGAGTTGGAAAATGGGTATCAGTCAGCAAAACCATGGTACGATGTAAAACTGACGTAAAAAGCCATTAAAGGTATGCCGAAAATATGAGGCGGAGGTGTGGGGGTCCCCCCCCCCCCAATAAAATATGGAAGGTCTTAAGTCGGGAAATAAATTGGTGTCAGTCGGAAACACAGGGTGCGGTGTAAAACTCGGGTAAAAAAAAAGAAACGAATGGCAAACAGGACAATTTCGGTCGCCTTCCCTAGCTCTCTTCTCCTCTCCCCCTCCTCCCCACAATTTGCTCCTGAGTAACCCTGAAAACAGCAGGGTCGATTTTTAAGTCCAACGCTCAACGCGAAATTCGTGAGGACTCTCACGAACCCCGAACAAAGCGAGCTGCAGCAGCCGAGTGGTCGCACAGCCCGGATATCACTTCGGAAACCCGTCCTTAACCAAACTTAAACAAAAAAACGTAACTGATCGACAAATTTGCTTTTACCCTTTCGGACCGACTGTAAAAATCACTCAAAAACCTGACACCCAACCACTATCGTCTTCAAAGTAAACACAAGTTGTAGCAATGCTGTCTTTTACAAATCCCGTAATCTGACATCTTTGAATTCTATGACCCCCCTACTAGTGTTACGTGGCCATCCACAAATGACGTCACAAGATAGGTGGGATGGGTAAGCCGAGTGTGACTGTTTCGCACAAGGGGACCGGGGATCACGCAATAGTGAAATCTCATAATTTTTTTTACAGAGCAATATTTTTAAGCTAAATAAACTTTTTATTCTACCAAACATTTTCCGTAAATATTATTCCCAAAAAAAAGTGTTCCTGTTAACTTTTTTCGTTTTTACATCGAGCCTTAAAAAATGGTCTAAAAAATCTAGAAAATTAGCAGTTATCTGGGAGGGAGGAGTTACATCGATGTTTTTGACGTCTTTTTCTGGTGGGGAGGCTTGCAGAAATTGTGATAAGTAAGCATGACAAGAAAGGGGAGGGGTGTACAATACGGACACATTTTGCTTGAAATGATTGATGGATACACCCTAACAAGGGAGTAAATGTCAGGCTACATTCTTTCTGCCTTCACAAAAAGTTTTCCCTCTTCATTTGCAACTAAAACTAATTTGGGTGTACATTACAACCATCAACATACATCAGACAAGCGACTAACCAAATTTAAGTTCAAGTTTCATTATTTGTTTACACCGATTAGTATGCAGATTCAAGATAAAGACATAAAAAAAATGAAGAGGGCAGTGTCAAGGCTAATTGGATAAACCTTGGCGGACATTTCTCGGTGGAATGACATCACTACCTTTTAAGGATGACCGTTTTTGGTAGCTTGGAGTCTGCTGTTACACCATTAAGCCAAGCTGTCGACGCCCCATTAAGTCTCAATCCCCTCTTACAACATTATTGGTTTTGGGTGGATTCCTTCAACTAGGAAACGTTTGTGCATGAACTTTGAACTACTTAAAAAGAAAAGAGAACTTGAGACTAGGGTAGGGTTAAGTAGACTTGGAGACTTGAGTAGGGTTAAACAAAAGGGTGCTAATATTTATGCAGCTTGAAGAACTCGGAAGAAATCCTGGAGCTTCCGCGAGGATCGATGGGGTTAACGGGGGCTGAGTTGTGATTGACTATGTAGTGCTGCAGGCTCACCCTATGTGACGACAGTGCCACACTGCCCGCGACACCTAAAAAGGACAGCATCTCATCTGATATGAAAGGTATGCATATTCTGCTAGGATCTTACCCACTCGGTCATCAATCCCACGACTTACATTTGATCTTAGCCACTGGGTCATCCACTCCCGCAATGTAAATTTCTGACAAACAACTGCACCTGTTGTGCCAAAAAAAATTACTCCTGCTTCTACATGCAGAGCAGATAGTGCAGTTTTAAACTGACACCCAACCACTGTGCGAAGGCAAACGTTTACGGTCGCCTGTAGGTCCTTCACTCTCTTCCCTGGACGTGAGGCCAAATACGGCAGCTGATAATCAGTCTTGGCCTGGATGTCGGATTCAAACACTTCACACAGAAGCTGACATGCACCACCCAGCGTCAGCAGGATCCTTGAGCATGCCGCATCCGCATTCTTCAATTCCCAGACCTCTCTTGTCCAGTCTTGGTTAAAGGTGAGCCAGATCCCCAAGTACTTCACTTCGCACACACTGACACACTACACTACACTACACCAGACACACGCTAGCTAACTTACTGCCCCTGTTGCTTTGAGAAAACAACAATTGACGTCTTCAATGGGACCATTTCAAAACAGCCACACCCAGCCATGATGCCACAAGGACAATCACTTTTAGCAAGGACTCCTGAATTTCTTGCAGATTTGGACCCACTTACCATGCTGCCACATCATTCGCAAAAGTCGCAATATTAGAACACTGATCTACCTCACGCAGCAGCCCATTCAGTAGACTCGCAAAGTCGAGCTCAGAGTAGTTCCCTAAAGCAAACCACGACTTGTCTTCCATACTGAAGAATAGTTAATAAAGAAGAAATCACAAGGTAAAGGGTAAACGAAGAAACCCAATCCCAGTCGGTTCGAGTCCCAGTCGGGGCAGTTGTCTTTTGTTTCTTTTTCAGACTAGTGTATTGTGTATCCTCGCAAGGACAGTCTTTAATGCAGAAGAATAGTTAATTCCTACCCTCGTGACAAAACTGTGGTCTTTTAACAAGGCCCAGAGAAAGGCCCGAAGCAGTGACTCCAACCAATGATAACATTGCTCACACGGAATCCAGGACCACACTGTCGTATACAGCCTTTATGGCGTGGAAGAACGCAACTAGAATACAGTCGAAAGCCCAGGCCTCTCATACAACGTTTTCCAAGTATAAGACAGTGTCATGCGCACTCCTTCCTTGCTTGAAGTTGAGCTGGGTATGGATAGGCTACAAGGCGCCCTGGCTTTCCAGGAACCAGACAACTTGCATTTGATCATTTTTTCCATGAATTTACAACACACGATATTGAAATGGTTAGCAACTCTTCCTTGCTGTAATCCAGCAAACTACGCACGTCTCTGTAGTTGTCTAAACCCAGCGGCCAGCGTATCAATTTTACAGGCATCCAGGACCGTCTCAGAGTCTTTAATCGAGAAAGGGCCATCGCTACAGAATTCTCAGCCCGCCTAAACTGCACTGCTGATGGCTTTGGGCCATTGTAGACTGACACAAACTGGTCATTAAATGCAGTCACCAAATTCACACCATGCATGATCACCTGTCTCCAAACCCAAGGGATTCTTCTTGCTTCACTCCCTGGATTTTTAGATGCCGTGCCGTGACTATCGACATGTTACATGAAAGATTCGCAGTCAATCTCTTCCACAATGGCTCTTTCACAAGCTTCAAGATCAACCTTGCTGCCACCAATGCCTCGTTATACTCTTGCCACCTGCCCAACGACGTTGTGTTCTGAAACCTCCTATATGCCTGACGCCGGAAACAGATGGCACTTAACACACATAAAATTGCACAAACCGAGCAGAGTATAATCCATCGAGGAGCACTTAATCTTCTTCGCGCCACAGTGGCAGCACGTTTGACAATGCTGTACACGCTGGACTTTTTTCCACGCCGAAACTATAACTGGAGCATGATCGCTTCCCCCTCTGATCATCCGAGACACACGTTCGTAAAAAAGTAGCCACTGACCCAGAACAAATCACCAAATCAAAGATAGACTCCTGGTACCGCTAACCATGCCATCGGGAGAACATATGAGTCAGATCATTTAGAATGACCAAACCATAACGCTGCACACTTGACTCCACCACAGTCCCCTTCCTATTTTGCGACTGATTGACCCCATGCTGGGTGATGCGTATTCAGGTAGTTACACATTGTAAATGATTCTGGGATTGACCGCCTCCATGAAGCCCAGAAATGAGGAGAAAAGTCTGACGAGGAGTACACTGCAACCAAAGCCACTCAAGCCTTTCTTTCCCATACCTGAATCGCCATACCACTGATATGATCCACCTGCCACAGCTAGACCTGCTCGAGCAGGATACCAACCCCCAACACCAACACCACACCAACTCTTCCTTCATCCCTATCTTCACCATCCACTGGATTTCTCGGAACACCCATGACACTGCCTCTTATAGTTTCGTTTCAGCAATTTCAAGAATGTCACAATGGAACAAGGCATCCATGTCACCCTCAATACGTTTTGCATTCCAGAACCCAACATGATGACTGAACAAGTTCACATGAGCCATTAAGACACTCTCCTTCAACCTCGCCACAGCCGAACCTGCCTCACACCCACTTCTCCGGCACTCGTCACACCAACCGGACACCAGCACACACCAGCATCACTAATACCCCCTGCATCATCTTCATCCTGGTCCGGAGCCAAAATGATGAATGGATCGCTTAACTGTACCGCCACGCACTTTGTAGCAACGGGGTGATAGTCAACACCCGTGGTGACTTAATTTGGAGTTTGTCAATGACTGCAGATACCTGCGCCAGGGTTTGTTGTGTCTCGGATATATCCCTTATGTGATCCTGATGTGACTCTGATGGGTCTCCTGTCCCTGACCCAGAACACACAAAAGAGGGAAATCACTCGCCGTCAAAGACTCAATCCTACCACTACACTCTTTGTCTGACTCAGCACCATATTACTGACTAGGTTAGGAAATTGTACCGCCTCTTGGGAAGAGTTTTCCTGGTTGCTTACCATTCATAGCCTCTACATCATCTTCCTGATCCATATCCCCAAGCAACTCTTCAGCCCGACCAGACACTACATCAGTGAAATACTGCCTTTGGCACTGCCTAGTATGGTAACTATAACAGTGGGAACACTTGACAGCCACACACACACACTATGGAGATTACCACTGATGCAGCACAGACGCTCGGGAGGCCTGTTAGCCACTGCCAATAAAACTGGGGTTCCGCTCACAGAAATTATATTCGGGATGTCTTTCACAGATTTCGTTGGAGACAAACGAATAGGCACCTTGCGCACATATGTGTAACAGTTCTTGAGCAAACCAACATTAAACTGTTCTCTAATCACCTTTTTTATTGAGCCCAACCGTCTGAAACCCTCTACGATTTGTTCATCTTTGACCACCGACACGAGCCAGAAAAATCTGCACGTCACCCCATCAACGCACGGATCGATCAGCTTACATGAAAAACCATTGATTGAGCTCAAGTCCACAGCCAGGACCACCTTCTTGGTGTCTGTGTCTTTGTCCTTAAAAGTTGTCCCGCAGACGTTGTTAAGACGAAGTGGACCAATGGCAGTGATACTGTCCAGAAGAACAAGTGACTTTAACTGCTCGGCAAAATGTTCCCCAAACTGTAGGGCTTACCCTCAGTGGTTTCACAACACTATTATCAAAAGATCCAGCCGTTCATTGCCTAAAAGTAAACAATACATCCTTTTCCCCCATTCCCAGTCTGAGAATTGTTCGATCTTTCCACTATACTGCTATTCACCACCTGCTAATTCATCTGTGCCGGCCTCACTACCATTCGGCAAACCTGCCGTTGGCGTTGCTATTTCCTCCACCACTTTGATGGCTTCCTTACTCACCTCCATTTGCAACAATAATTTGTCCAATAATTTGTTCTTAATTTGTCCATTTGTCCAGTGGATTTCAAGATTAAGACACTCGTAAACCTATCAGAAAACAGAAGGAAATCGTTTCATGTTTAAGGTAAGGTTTAAGTGTTCCAAAGTCAAAACAGCAAAGGAACATGTAAGCGTTCCTGTCTGGTTTTAGACATCGCGTGGTTGAAGTGTTAACGTTAAGTCCAAGTGAGACCTTACTGCTGCCCTCAAAATGGAAACCTACTAAGCCAAAAAAAGGGACTGTTTAAGACTGGATATTCGACTTTTAATCTCGGAATTGCTAAGAAAGAAAAATAGATTTTATCAATTTGACCCTAAAATATGTGATACCATCCCAAACCAAAACTTGTTAGGGATTCCACCATGCATTTCGGCCGTTATAAGTGGTGATATCAGTAGCCATACTCTTTCGCCAAGTTAATCCCACTGACTAAGACTTCAAACGTTAAATGAAATAATTGGAATTTGCGCAATAAGCAATTTTCATACTTTTCATTTAACCTCTAACTGTTTATTACTCGATGGGATTAACCTGGAGAAAGAGCTTTGCGTTTGATATCAACACTTGAAATGGTCGAAAAGCTTAGCGGGAACCCTAAAAGGTACATGCATCCATGTTGGCTTTCCTGTACGACTCAGTTTTGCGACATTAGTTCAAACGTATGTAAATGTTCCCACCTCATTGATTTTCTTGTTTTTTTTTCTTTCGTGACAGATGATTTTGCGATATTAACTCTAACCTGTGTAAATGTTGTTAAGATTTTCAGTGGCAATCTAATGGATTGTAAACAACATGGCAAATTAAAACATCCTTGCTTTCTTATAGGCAGCAGGCTTTCTCGATGTAACTCAATGAAATAATAACATTTGATCGTCGCATTTCACCACTAAAGGAATACACACAATTGTTAAAAATTTGATTTCGTTAACGACTTCGACACCGTGTTGCATAAATGAATAGAACTACTCTCGAACCCAATTCTCTGTTAGCTGCTACTTATGAAATTAAATCGGCACGTCGAATGTAGGCCTAAGAGCTGACAATTACACCTAAAATCTAAAACTAGGCCTAAATGCTAATATATTTTTTACCGGCAATTGTGATGGTTACTACTATTAGATTATACAATAGAGAGCGCTGTTGCAGTGCATGGTAGAGCTGTGTGCCTCAACATTTTCGTTGAAAAAGTGAAGGAAATTTACAGTGTAAAGAAGAACGGTTGCGACTATGTAGTCGCTGCAGACGCTTGTTGTATATATTTAAAAGAGTTTAAAAAGATCTTTCGTTGTCAAAAGCACATGTAAATCACAGCAAAGAGGCGTTTTTCTCATTGGTAGGCCTACTTCTGCATGCCTATTACACAATACAATACAATACAATACAATACAATACAATACAATACAATAC
>JAHWFP010166573.1:7211-17375 GCA_023313725.1 Lithobius niger
AGCGAGCGACTCCGCTAGTTTATAGTAATTAACTAAATTTAGCATTTTATTTGTTTCATTCACGAGCTGAGTATTTCCTTTGGTGAGCAATTTATCCTCCGAAACACTTTCATCCGGCAAGCAATTGTTGTTGATCATTTTTTCGGCAATCATCCTACGACATGGTTTCACCTGGAAATTTTTTTGTCTGAGCTTTTCCCAAAGTACCTCTCCCGGGATCTTTGACATGCCCTAACCGACATGAGCACGGGACTTTCTCGTCTCGAAAATACCAGGGAGGAAGTTGAGGGGTCAGGATCAAACCGGGTCCTCAGGGACAGGAGGCCTGACCAACCCATAAGGAAGCAACCAGACAACAATTGGAGTCAAATAAACATACACAAATCTCCGTAAATTATAGTATACCGAAAAGAGAAAAAACAAGTCAAACAGCAATGCACTAGAAATAATAAAGTACAGTAAGCTACCTATATGTACTAATGTTGCATCACATGGCCGGAATTCGAGCTAACAGCCCGGTCCATCCCCAGATCTCTGGAAATAACACGTTTATCACCTGGGGCTTGTCATCCCGCTGTCCCTCGCGCACGCGCGTCGCACGGACATACTCTGTACACACAGTGAAAGGGGTGAAAACAGCCAGAAACCTTATCGTACAACAAGTGTGCGTTGTTAAATTTACTCTTATGCGCTATTATCATCAATGGAACTTGCGCTGCTTTGTCTTTATTGATAATTTATCTCACGTTGGAAGTCATTACTCTACTCGTGCGTTGTCCAGAGCGACCTGAGAAGTGTTTTATTATCGGCTATAATACCACGACTGCTTCTATGAAATCGATAATTTGTGTGTTTTAGCACCAAACTCCTTTCCAGATTTAATTTCCCGAGACCGAAGGTCGAGGGAAATTTGTTGGAAAGGAGTTGAGTGCTAAAACGCACAAATTATAAATTTCATAGAAGCACGAGTGGAATTTGGTTAGAGAATTTTTTTTATTTCTTTCTGCCAAACGATTCTCAGAAGTGGTTTTCGTTTTAGGGTTTCACTTTCAATTTGCAGGGGAATTATCAAACGTAATATCCCAAGAGCTAAGGAAATTACCGATTTTTTTTTTCTACTCGAGTGTTTTGGCGCCTATAAACTCACGAGTGCTATTTAGGCAGACATTAATTTCCTGAGTGCGTAGCACGAGGGAAATTATCTGCCAATAAATAGCACGAGTGAGTTTAATGGGTCAAAACACGAGTGTTGAAAAAATTTGATAATTTCAAATAGCTCGCGGGGTATTTAGTTAGAGAATTTGACGTCATATTTCAGTATTCAGCACTCTAAATTTCGTATGCAACATTTAAAATTGTTATAAAAGTCGCGCTGCCGTCCAAATATCGGCGCGCCGATTGGCACTACGGCCGCCAGGAATAAAATTGATATTCGCCGCCGCTGAAGAATTTTTCATTGATGCACACCTCCAAACTTTTTACTTTAAATAATTCCGTAATAATTAATTAATAAATGCGGTACATAATTTTATTTTTTCTAAAGTTGCAAGAGTAAATAAAAAATAAAAAAACAATCAAATACGGACTGTAGTGGAGCGTAATAAATTTCAAAACGGTGTTCAGAATTTGTTGCTAGGTTACGTTGACGTTAGGCCTAACGACACAGGCGGATTAACGGGTTTCGCCACCGCCTTCTACGTGTGATTGCAGGCGTTGCTAGGTTACGCAAATGAACGACACAGTGCGTATTTCGAAAGAAAGGGCTTCCGGACTGTTACTGGTAGGAAAATACATACTTTTATTTGAAATGAATTCAACAAACGTGTCGTAACATGTCAATTGTGTAACGTTCGAAGCGAGTGACTACCGAAAGCGTATCAACTTCAGAAAGCACTCGCCATGTTTTGCACGGTTTTGCCACAGATTAGAGAGTTAGGTTAAACCTAACTCTCTAATCTGTGGGTTTTGCATTGCACTGCGTCGACCAATGAAAGCTACAGGATATTGCCTAACTGATTTAGTTTTAAATTTTGCCAATGAACATCGACTTACAGTGATAATCACGCAGTAGCTTTTGAAAGCTACTGCGTGATTATCACTGTAAGTCGGATGTGATTGGGCGAATTTAGTACACGATCAAGTGAGCTAATTTCTGTCAGAGAAATTCTCAGTGTAATTCGGTTTCGCTTTCGATTTGCCGGGGTCTTTTCAGTGTAAGTTGACTATGGTCCTCGTTTTGCGGAAAGAAAACGAAAATTCTCGAAGTTAAAGCCCCGGCAATTGCCAGAAGTTGACTGTGATAGCAAATACTGAAAAGCTTCTCTGATCGCTATGGGGTACGAATCATGACTTAGAACGTGAGAAATGTTAACAATAAAGCCGTTCAGCGTGAGTTCCAGTAATTATAAAATAATTATAAATAGTGATTATAAAAAAAAAAAAAAAACAGAATTGTTCTACGATAAGGCTTCTGGCTGGTTTCACCCTTTCGATTATAGAGTGTATCCATGCGATGCATGCATGCGAGGGACGACAAGCCCGTGTGTTTATCACTCGTTAAGCCTTTATATTTATTTATTTGTCTGTATTCTTTCACCATTGCCTATGGTCGCAAAATTCTTGGCTGAATGGAGCCGTGGTCACTGCTCCACTGAATCCGGTTCGTAGTCACTGCTGTGACTATAACACGGGTTCAGTGAGTCATCTTTGTGCCAGTGGAGGAGTAGGCATATCGATAGATAAAGACGTTGTGTCAGTGATACGGGGACGGATTGAATTGCCAATTCGAATTCAGTTTGTGCCACTTCTATGAAACGTTAAGTGAGGTGGCTTACTGCACTACACTGTTTCGAATGTAGGATTTTTACTGTCTGGCTAGTTTACCTCTTTACTTTTACAGTAGAGGTACAGAAAAAAAATTAAAAAAGGCAACTTTAAAAGGGCTCAAATTTTGCATGGTAAGTTGGGAACTCGCGATATTATAGCCATGTTTTTTAAAAGTGTTTGCGGGACCCCATTGCCGCGTGGGTGCTTCACCTTATTACACTTAAAGTCACCAGTAATCTCACCTTCAGATCTTCTATTACAAGCCGAAGTAGTTACAAGCCGAAGGTGCTCAGCCAGTGAATGTGGAACCACTTGATAAAATCTGTGAATACCATTATTATTATGACTTTATCATTTCAGAACTGGCACTTGGTAAAAATTGCATAATTGACAACCTTGTAACTGTTGGAATCACCCTCCATGACCAACAGTTACTACCTATGCTCAATTTTCTGATACCCAAAGTGAGACCTTCCATGTTTTTCTGTTGTTACTATTTTACTTTAGCCAGTGAACGTGGAACCACTAAAATCTGTGAATACCATTATTACTATGACTTTATCATTTCAAAACTGGCACTTGGTAAAAATTGCGTAATTAACAACCTTGTAACTGTTGGAATCACCCTCCAGGACCAACAGTTACTACCTACGCTTAATTTTCTGATACCTAAAGTGAGACCTTCTATGTTTTGCTGTTGTTACTATTTTACTTTCGTACTGTGTACACTGGACAATATTTTGTTACCGATAATACGACCATTCATCCGACTCTGTTATGTACAGTTTGTCAATCCACTTAGCCTTAAACTCATCGCTGAATACAAAATTTTCATCACAGTAAAGAGCATTAAATGTATTGCGTTCCAGGAGGGAAGTAATGTTAGAACAGTCATCAACATTTTCATATACTTCATTCTTACGACCAAGACACAGACACTCAAGAGCATGGCAATGTTCAGCAACACAAGAGACAGTTTCTTGTAACTGGTGATTGCTCATATTTTCTTGAAGAATGCGAAAGTATCCTAAACTGTTCAGATGGGTGTCAAACATGAGACCGCTGTCTTTTTCGTTTTCGGAATCATTCAAACAAACTATGATCAATCGTTTGAGCGATTTGGGTAACGCACTTAACTTTAAGTTAATATCATGTATTTCAACGAATAGCACCTGCAGTTGCAGTGAATGTTCTGTTAACAGAAGCCATTGATCAGAAATACCAAAGCCGTTCATTAGCTTCACGTTGCACTGACCCTGAAGGCCTAATAATACATTTGGTGGAAGTGGTTCGTTTAGCTCCAGGGCATTTTGAGGCTGACCAAGTAGAACGAAGTTTTCAGAAGGGCGGGAAATTGCTTTTGATTTTAGAGCCTTCCAGAACTGTTGACCATTGGGCAAGTAACTCTCAATGAACGTCTTGTCGTGCCACATTGGTTTTCCAAGAGAGGTTAGGTGATCTAAGGTGTTAAAAAGTTTTGAAATAAAGCTATCACTTGGAGTTAAGTTCGTCCCGAGAGTGAGTCTCTGAAGAAATTTTAACTTCAACAGAAGAGCTAATTTTCCATCCAAATTACATGACTGAGGCATAGCGTCCTCACCACACTGAACTCCAGAACAGGAAAACGAAAGCTCTTCAAGGTCGGGAAACCGCATAACTATATTGAGTAAAATCGGGTTTAAATGAGCAAAATTAATTACCGTTTGGTACATGTTTAACGTTTTTAGGGCGGCTAATGAAGTACTAAATGTAGAGTAACTGTCTCCAGAATGTAATGAAGTAACGTGAAGGTGTTCCAAATTTGGAGGCAGAGTCGCATCACATAAGCTATCACAATCCTCTGTGATTGTTAGGGACAATGAATTAAGTGCTGACCAGTTGGTCATTAACGATTGCCACGAAGCAGACTTGTCGACATTGCTGGTCAGTGTAAGTGCTACCTCGGTCAACTTGGGTAACAATCTTAGAGTTTCTAGTAACTCCTCTGTAACATAGTTTTGGATTGTTAGGCTTTGGAGGTTGGACAAGTTTGCCAGTGACTGAGGCAGTTTTAGTACATCATCCTCTCTTTGTCTTTTGGTGTAACTGTTGGATGGGTTACGGTCATGAGCCCAAATTGCAAAAGATGTCAGGTTTGGACATTTGTCTATGAAGGTAGTTAACCCCCCAACCATGTTTTCATAAAGATGTGCACTTGTTATTTGTTTACCAATGTCGGTATAGAGATCTGACTGCTGGGAAAGATAAGTTTCAGTTAGAAAAGTAAAAGTTTCTACATCATCGAACCTCATATCTATGGAGTGCAATCTATGACACGTATCGGCAATCGCTTGCATTGTAGCAGCACTAACAAAACCTTTGAATGAGTTCAAATACCGTCCGCACTTTGAAATGATGTATTTCATGGTTTCGTCATTGTCGTTGTGTGTGCAGGACAGTTGATTTTGTTCAAAGCAGTCCTGCGGTGGAAATTCTCCAGCTGAGGATTCAAACGTTAGTGCTTTAATTGATTTGAAAATGTGGTTTTGCAATTCTTTGCAAACTAGTTCATTTTTAAACTTTTCTGTGATGCTTAAGTAGGAAAACACCTTGACGAGCAAATCAAGAGGAAGGTTTGGAGGATCTGTGTCCAATGAAGGATCCATTGCCCACTTAATAGGCTGCTTTGGAGTGTCCCCATTCAGACGAAGCCATGGAGCTTCCATATCCAGTGGATGATCTGCGTCAAACTGAAAAGGAATCCTTGGAGCATCCGTGTCCACTTCAATAGGAAGCATTGGAGCATCCTCTGGAGGTTCCGTGTCCAACTCGGGAGGAATACTTGGAGCATCCACGTCCAATGGAGTTTCCGTGTCCACCTCAACAGGAAGCTGTGGAACTTCCATGTCCAAAAGAGGTTCTGCGTCCAATTCTGGAGGAACTGGAGTGTCAGTGTTCAATGGAGATTCTGCGTCCACTTCGACAGGCAGACTTGGTTCGTCCATGTCCAACGGAGGTTCTGTGTCCGACTCAAGAGGAATTTCTGGAGGGACCATGTCCAATGGTGGTTCCAAGTCAATAGGAGGATCCATATCCAACAGCGATTCTGTATCCACCTCAAGATGAATCACTGGAGCATCCGTGTCCAATGGAGGTTCTGGGTCCAATTCAAGAGGAATCTCTGGAGCATCAGTGTCCACTGGTGGTTCTGTGCTCACCTCAAAAGGAAACATTGAAACATCTGCATCTGCATCTGGATCTTCCATGGTATTTCAAGAGGAAACCTTGGAGCATCTGTGTTCAACCATCTTGCATGTCCAACTCAAGGCGAACCTTTTGAGTGCCCCGTGTCCTCTGGAACATCCATGTTCATTGCAATGATTATCTAAAAAAAATAAAATAAAATAAGCAATTATAAAAATGTTATTGGTAATATCACTGATAACTGACTACATATGGTATCAATTTTGTTTAACCCTGTTTTTAATGCGATGTGGTATTTCCATAACAGATACGACTGCAGCCTTAAGTGTAGATAATTTTCTCAATCACTTGAGACATCCCCAAGCTGATAAAAACGTCTTGCGCACGCGCTCATTGTTTTTTTTCAGTTTGGAACACCACACTCGTTAAGTAGAAAAATTATGGATTTTAAACCAGACTTTTGCGGTTTTAGTACCAGTAATACTAATGGATTTGCATGGTTATCGGTATTTATGGCCCAATCAACACATGTGCATTAGTTCGTATAGCGATGATTAGGGTTCATCAACCCAAGACCTTATGATAATCCGAAGCAGGGTTGTCATAACCAGGTTTGTTTTGTGTTTTTTTTCTTACACTGTGCTACATTTCTTTTCTTTCGTTCGACTAATGCTTGTTGGTATGAAAAAAACAACTTTTTTGTGCATTTAGAAAGAAAAGAAAATTGTTATACGAAATAGTGGCATGTTATAGATGTATCCAAAAGGATAAAACTAAGTACATATTTTATACTACCAACGAATCCATTAGAAAAATTAAGCACACCAAACAGTTAACTTGTGGTGAATATAGCCCAACTTTTTACTAATTCTACTAGTTTCATTCAGCCGTTGTAGTTTTCACGTTCGCTCAGTGTGGTAATTTTTCTGTCTGTGCGGCTATGTTATGAGTCAGTCCGTCGGCAGTCCCAAATATTGAAATTATGATTGTCATGTTTTTTTTGGCATGGCAGCCAGTGTTCGAAGTGATGCGGTATGTGACGGTATGGCATAACGCCTCTTCATGATATTTTTTTTTAACTGAAACGACCCTGTTTACCGTGAAGAATGCGCATACTGTCCATCAAAGTTTAACAAAGTTGATTTATTTGTGTTCTGAATCTGATATTTTTGATGCTGTTAATTTAATCGGTAATAAAGGGCGTCCTGGGACGGCCATATATAGGCCCGGGATGTGGTTAACGTGGGCCCCTCTCTTGTGACATTTGGTAGACATCAGTCATCACGAAAAATATCGATAGGGTCCCGACAGACTCTCATAGCAAAGGACATTCCCGTATATGGCCAGTATGCCTCTGTTGGTAATATCAAGAATTCAAAGGGTTGGGGAGGAGAATTTGTAACTCTAAAAAGTCCGTATTGAAACGTGTTGCATTTATTCCTATTAGTTCCATCCGAATTTTCAGAGGGCGCCACGCGTTCCATCTGGCAATTTTTGCTAATTTTTCAGCCCAAATCTAAAGTAAACTAAATTACAACTAAGCTAAACGAAATTATAATTAAATACAAGCTAGTTTCGTTTAGTTTACATTTAATTTTAGACTGAAAACTGTGTAGAAATTCCCACGTAAAACTCATAGCGCCCTCTATAAACTTACACGGAACTAACAGGAATGAAGGAACGTTTCAGTAGAGGGTCTCAGTCACAAATTCTCCTCCCCAACCCGACAAATTCTTGGTAATACCGAACAGATTCCTCACGCGCAGCTGTGACTGCCCCTGGTTCATTTACTTGATTGTTTCAATTCTTGATTTTAGTACAAGGTGGCGTCGTATTTGGCGTATACCTATACTTCGCCGAATTCCGTTGCGCCCAAAATGTTTCCCATTTCGTCGAAAATTAAGCACTATAGTGTCCGCATCCTATCTTGAGTTCACCCCAGAACGAACACAGATAATCAATTGTATGTTTTTGGTAGGAGAGTGCCTTGTTGATATCCAAGACGGTTACAAAAACAATGGCGGCCGTTGATTAAAGCCGTCCCATCCAGGAAGACGTAACCGCTCATAAAATAACTGCAGGACTCAAGATACTCCGCACACACAATAATTAACATTTAGTGAGAGGAAACATTGGAGGAGTTAAAGATGCATTCCTAATTGGAAGGAATTTGTGATTAGTTGCAGTTTCTGATGTTGTATGTTCAGCCGTAGGGAGTGCGGCAGCGCGTGCGAGGCACGTAATTGGGAGAAAACAAAATTATTCAGCACTTATTTGGAAAAGAGTAAAAGGGAATTCCCGTTTCGCTAAAAACTGAGTCACTGATTATAATTCGGGGAAACGGGATTCGGCGAAATACGCGTTTGTTTTCCATAAAAAGCTTTAGCGAAACACGGTTATGTTCTAAAGTAAACTTCAGTATCTGTGCTAAAGTGCTTCCAGAAAAAGAAATGAACGGTATCGTTTCCTATAAGTCATGAAAAATCTTAGATGGAAAATGGCCGAAAGTGAAACAATGTAAGCTATCTATACGTCCTTGTGGCCGACGGTCTGCTGACTACACCAAGCCCTTGAGCAGGAGCAAATTAAGAAAATCTTCAGCGTATAAATTATTCTGGGACCACGTATAAACTATAAATGTATTGTAAGCAAGTTAAGTTTATTTGCCCCTGGCCCCGTTATTGGTGGTAAAAGCCCAAATTTGAGCGCTAAATATCCATATAAGATGCTCCAAATCAATTGAAATGAATCACCATTAATTATTACCTTGGATAGGATTCCCTTGTTACTACTGTTACCATTTTGATAGATTTATATTCTGTTCCCGCTTTTCGTTTAATTTATTATGTTTCTGCAAATATATATAGTCGCTGTTTAACACGCTATGCATGCAATATCACAAATTTTACCTCTATTATTGTCCATTTTTTATGTTAGTTCATGAATGTGCATGTTATATTGATTGTTAATTTACATAACTGTAACGAATTATGTTTAATAATTTATTTAATTTTTAGGTTTTGCAATAACAAAGTTACAACTTTCGCAATACGGTAACTTTTACTGTTCTGCTTGAGGTTTGATTTTTACATGCATTTACGCACTTAAAAGCAATGGACATACGTCTCAATTTGTTTTCGCCTACCTTACTTTTTTTTCAAATTGTTTGCAAAATAGCAAAATAGGAAATTTACTCTTTTTTTTATTATGCATAATTTAAACCGTTTCCTCCAGTCATATAATTATTAATTAACAAAGCCAAAGTAAATAAGATCCCTAAGAAAAAGAAAAAGAAATGAAGCCACAGGGTATATTGTTATTGCTTTCAATTTCTCCACCTTCTTTTAAAGGTCTATCTTTTTTACCCCCCCCCCTCCCTGCTCAACTAAAGATCCAGAGTTTAAAAACAGTAAAGTAAGAAAGCAATCGATACACACAGAAATTTGCTTCTTAACGAATTTAACAACCCATAACTAAAATTGGAGCTAGATTAGATTGACGAAAGATATATTATTCTATGCTTGTCGTGTGCTTGTTTGTGACGCACGCTTGTCACGTGAGAGTTTCCCTAGAGATTTTGTAAATGATGGGGCCCCCCCCCCTCCACTGAATGGGTACCAACAAAGATAAACAAAGATTAAAGCCAGGAAACGGTGGCACGCAACCCCAGCCGGGACTCGAATATTCACCCCTGATTTTAATTCGAATAATGCATAAATTCCGTAGAAAATACATCAATTATTTGTAAACATGGTAGGAGAGGACATTCACATTATCGATAAAATGCAAGCGCTTACGTGCTTCGTTAAGGTTCACTTCCGACGCCAGAAAACCCTAAAAAAAAAGAAAATAGGACTTCCATCGACCATTACGCGAAGGTTTACGATTTTCCGCGTTGCATATTAATGATATTTTGGCACGGAGGTAAAACAAACGGCCTCTGGCTAAGGTAAACAGCCTCCCATTCGGGTGTTTATATCTGAACAAACCAATGGAATTATAATGGTTGCCATGTTGTTTTAGTAGTTTATCGTCATTTGATTGGTAGTCCAAGGATAATTTTTCCCCCAATAAGTCCCTTTTAACGCCCCTGCTTCGCTTTTCAAAGTTACAAAATGGATGACGTGAGGTAGATCAAAAACAAAAACTATGAAG
>JAHWFP010166573.1:24467-39986 GCA_023313725.1 Lithobius niger
AACATCAAATTTCTACCTTCCCCCAACCCCAACAACCCCCCCCCCCCCCCCCCGCACTTTTTTCCCCCCCCCCCGGGGGGGGGGGGCGGAGAGGGCCACAATAAATCTTAAGATGATCTTAAGCACCAGGCCTCGACGATGCTTAATCCGGTCCTGCTCGTAAGTGCAAAATTATTGTTGTAACCATTGTTTGTATTGTCATCCAACAGTAGATTATAACATGCTTAAGTGTTACACGCTGATCGTTTCAGTACCTAATTGTCAGAATTCATTGTTGTTGCAACATTTTCGTAGGTTAGAGTGAATGTTGCAAAACCGTTTCTCACGAGAGAAAAATATAGGATAACGAATATCCTTGCAACATTTACACATGTCTGAAGTAATGTTGCAAAACTCAGTCAACCGGAACGAATGTACCTTTAAATTAGTATTTAAAAACTGAGTAAACCAATGGAAAATCGTAACGTATGGTGCACTGCTGCCCCAATGTGGGACAGTGGGGAATATCAGGAGGTTCAAAATATCGCCGCCCCCCCAAAAAACTAAGACATCAACGCTCTCCCGACCCGGAAAAAAAAACCCAAAAAAGAAACCTAATGTGGACAAGGGACTAAAACGAAAGGTAAAGACTGAGAATTGGTGAATTTGCAAAGTAACTGGAAAGTATTACTCACTGTTAATTTTTTCCAGTTACTTTGCAAATTCACCAATTCTCAGTAAGGAAAAGGGTAGAAGAGAAATTATTTGCACATTGTGTGTGTGTTGCAGTAAATTTGGCCCATTCGCGACGTATAAATTTTATGTTTAATTTTTACTTTTTTATTTATTTTTAATGCACGGCGGTGACGTCACGCCAACACATCCCAATGCTAAAAGTGTAGCCGTTATATACGGTTAATCTGAAAACCCACACACGTGACAGTGGGTTAATTTTGATAACCCACACTTTTTCGATAACCCACACTTTTTTTTTGATAATCTAACACTTTTTCCGCGCTCCACACAATCACTGCTCTACCACGTGACATACTGTGCAAAACTACCGTACACAAAACAAATTCAACCAACATAAATAAGCATATTTGCAACTTGCGACATTTATCGTACTAACACGAAAAAAAAAAAACCTCGCGTAGGCTACTATGCTAGGACCCCACCCGTGCAGGAATGGTCCAATCCTCCAACCTTTCACTCCGACAGTACTAAAACGAGGCTACCGACACTTGTAAACACACCTAAATACACCTAAAAACATACGATACTCAAGCGAACAGCACATTTATAACCTGGCGACATTTTACGCACTAACACGAAAAGAAAAAAAACCTCGCGTACGATGCTAGCCCCCTCCCCACCCCCACCCACGAACCCCCCGACAACCTTTCGTTCCGACGGTACGAAAACTAGCCTACTGACACCTTCTAAACACACTTAAAAACCTACGAGACTCAAGCGAATAGCGCATTTTATACGCTATATCTTATTTAAACTAATAAAGTAGAAAAAATACGGTTTTACCTTAAACACAAATGTCGGTGACTGGGACTGGATATAGGACGTCCTCGCGTACGGGAGACTTTCGCAGACAGGAAGTTTAAACCGGAAGTTTGAGTTCAGGAATTTACGTCATAATTCACAAATAAAATTTTCAAATAAATTTTTTTTAATCTCAAATAACTAGACATGTTGCCTCGACGTCACACCTTAGCATTAAAACACATATCCGTGAATTAGACCGGGTTATCCCGAAATAATTGCTCGTCTGCTCGAAACGGAACAGTCCAAAGATCTAGGGGTAGCAAAATCGAACTCGCGCTGGCGCGCTCGTGCGATTTCGCAACCCCTCGATCTTTGGACTGTTCAGTTTCTCGCAGACGAGCAATAATTTCGGGATAACCCGTCCTACTTCACGGATATCTATTTCTTATTTTTGGTGCATTTGTGTGTTGTTAACTTAGGTATTTTGTGCTTGGATAAGAAACTATGTTGACTTTGTTTTTGTGTATTTCTGGCGGTTGGTTTGTTTTGAACACTGCATTTTTTTAAAGTTTGACTTTTGAGGTCTGAAGCTGGATGGTCGTTGAACTGTAATGTCTTAAGTTGAATGAATTAATTTCTGATACTTTTTTTTTAAGGTCAGTCGTGGGATTCGAACCAGCATTCGCTTGGTTTGTAGCGAGGATGCTGACCACTAGGCTGTTGCTACTGGCTTGGCGCGGGCTCCCTGGGGCCCCCTCACAAGACTCGTGGTGAGAATTAGGACTTAATTTTTACACGTTCAGCCAACTGTTGCCTACAGCAGTGTTTCTCAAACTTTCTTTAACCTCGACCCCATTCTTCAAAATTGACTACTGGAGACGAGTTGTGACCCAACTATAGAGCAGTGACATTTTAGCCATATTGGCTCGAAGTATGGGTTTCGGAGGACATAACTACAAGGTGCACTACATAAAAATGGAGGGAAAAACAACGGAAGGGCGGATTTCTTAGGCTTAAAATAACGTTGTTTTCCCCAACAACAAAAAGCGCGCGTTTTAGGTCTAACAAATAACTCTTAACGGCATAGGCTTCAGTATGACGCCCTTCTGTTTCTCTCTGCAGTACCCCTTGCAGCTAACCCATTAAGGCTCCAGCATAGAGTTATATACGATAAAACTACATCGTGTCACTGCTCTATACTGCCTGTCCTTTAGTTTTAAGCCTGTCCTCCAGTCCAGAGATTACACATAGCGTTTACTTTTCCTATCCTCTGCACACAGATGACAGCATCTTCAGTAGACTGACTAGTGACTACCAGCCTCGATATCAACTCGGCTGCAGGCTACTGTTTTAAATGCTGATAAAGATGGCTAGTTTTGTAACTTTGTGGCCTGACGCTTCAAATTCATCTGAGGCAACCACTTCTCGAAAGAGTAAATTACAACTAAGGCTTTTCAGTGACTGGTAACGAAAAACCTATTCGCGACCCCAAGATTGCTTCTTCGCGATCCCACTGGGGTCCCGACCCACAGTTTGCGAAACACTGGCCTACGGGCACTCATATGCAGCCTAGGGGTAAGGTGGGAGTAAAGAAAAGTATATTATTAAACCCTTAGTTGCAGAAAAGAAAAGTATATTAATCGAGGTTCAACCTAACTTGTACTAACGATTGGATTTTGTACTAATTGGGGTGGGATTTTAATACATTTTGGGTAAGAGCATTCAGTTACGAAGATTTGGTTTTTTTGGCTTATTTTTTTCAAACGAATTATTTTTTATTGTGATCGTTGTTCGGGGAACAATTATTAGAGCTTTGGAAAAGTTCCGGTAACGCAATCTTTAGGGATCCCCGCGCACCATTGTCAAATTTCATTTGCTTTAGACAATTCGATTGAAATTGACGGAATACTGTGCAAGCAGTGTAAAGTTAAGTGATAGGAAGTACTGGAAATTAGATTTTGAGTCAGTTAAATAAAAAATACGTGAGCAGTTGTTCCCGACACCAGCCGGGGCCCCCCCCCCCCCTCATCGGTAAAACTAACTGTCACACGCGTCACAACACTTGAATTTTTTTTTCGTCTAGATGGCCCCACCCACAGGTCTTCACGTCAGTCCTGGATGCTACGACAGCTCTTTGCTAATTCATCTTCTCAAGTTTCATTCCTCTTAATATATGTAATTAGTATTTGCAAACTCGGCAAAACTATTATATATTTTTAATGTTCAAGCTGTTCAAATATACAAAAAGATCGGCACGGATATAGCGGAAACAACATCATGTTACCATGACGTCGCTGTACTGCTTACATCACGTGACCTTTCGAGCTTCGCCGTTTTTTTTTTTCGTAACGGTAATAAACGATCGCCCGCCATTTTGTCACATTCGAAGAACCCCATGTGTCTTTTAGTGCTTCTAGTCCGTGGTATTTCTTTATGGAATATTGATCACACAAAAATTTCTTTCTAACATTGAAAAAAAGAATTACAGGTTTATCGATTATGCATCGAATTTATACCTTCTTCCCTACAGTTTGCTAAAGTTTAAATCACTCGGGTGACATATTTGTGGTGAGGAATTGTGGTTATAATTTATAATATTTCCTGACTTAAAAGGACTCCTGCGACCAATAAGATTAACCAAATGGGCCGTACATATAGGTTTGAATGAAAGTTGGGAATGTCTTTTATCCAGCGAGGCTAAAAGTAGACTAAATCATATCAAACACCAAAATTGATAAAAGGGATTCCAAGTTCCGAATGGTTCGGCCCTTCAAAGGCGTGATATCAACACACCAAAACATTCATCAAGTTAATCGCCCCGATAAATAGTTAGAAGGTTAAATGAAAACTAGAACATTGCTACTTTCGGTAGCAATGTTCAAATTTTCATTTAACGTCCAAAGTACTAGTCGGTGCTATTATTTAGCGAATGTTTTGGTGTGTTGATATTACTCATTTGAAGGGCCGAACCATTCGGAACTTACCGGTCTCTTTTACCAGTTTTGGTTTTTGATATGATACCACTTATTTTTTTTAATTGTGTATTAGTCTCAACTCAACTAGCCTGCAGATAGTGCAACGTTAACAGCAGCTAGAGTGGAAATTTTTCTAAATATTTTAATTTCATTATCACTCCTTTGAGAGGCCGAACCATTCTCAACTTAGTCGCCCCTTTATTAGTTTTTGGTTTTGTTTTAATTTTTAAATTTTTTTTAAATTTATCATATCACTCCTTGAGGCCGAGCCATTCTCAACTTGGTGGCCTCTTTACCAGTTTTCGGCTTTATTTTTCTATTCTGTTCGTTGTTCGTGAATTAGACGTGAAACAAATTCTTTGGCAACGTTGTTTAGATTTGTGTGGCGTCTAGATACACACGGCAGTATACACGTTGTCATTGTCCGAACTTTGGCAGTCTGATCAGAGACGATGCCGTTATAACAATACTTTCGTACTCACGCGCCAAGCCGTTCCCGTTACACCCCCAGGCTGTAAACCGAAAAAAAAGGTATTCAGTTCAGTAAACGGAAAAAAAATCCGAAGACATAAATCCACGCAAGTAAAATCCAGGAATAAAAATCCAGAGAAAAAATCCATAGGAAATAAAATCCAAGTTAATGGAAAAAACTGAGAAATGATATGAGTGAAAAGTGGGGGAATATTAGTATTGCTGGAGCAGCAGGATTGACAAGGACCCACGGAGTCGCTGACTGCCATTCTAACAGTAGGACAACAATGAATATTTGCAGTAAAAAGTAGGAGGGGAATGGTACGACAGAAATGGTGTGGGGGAACGACTTTCACAGCGCTACGGCGAGGTACGGAAGTGTGTCAGGGACGTGGTAAAATACTAGTGAAATAATAGATATGACATGATACAACTGTGTTAATTTTTGAAAGTTCATAAACCTAACATGCCTCGGTAGAAATTGCCAATATGATGGCATCGTCCAACGTGATTACTGTTCGTGCAGGGTATTGTTGGAGATCGTACAAACCCTTTTGGCCGCGACTGTACAACCGGTTGGTTTTAAGTGCATTTTTTTTTTCAGTGTTAAAGGCGTATTTTCACGATGGTCTTTCACAGCTAAAAGCTAAAAAAAAATTCTGAAATTCTCATACATTGTCGGTTTTGACTGCCTGCCGATTCTACGAAACCGGTCAGTAATGAGAGTCCCAGAAGTTACTGAGACAATAGTTTCTTCAAAGGGAATTCTTTATGTTATTGTCACGGAATATTTGACTGCATGCATGTAACAAACGATGTCATTGGTAGGTATCCACATAACATTTTGCTCCATGGCAACCATAATACTTCTGCTGGCGCACTGGACTAGGAACTAACTGCTAGATGTGCAATGTACATGTAAACTTTTCTGGACTATATTCACATTGTGATTTTCAAGGAATCAAATCGTGGATGGGACAAAAGTGTTGGGGAAGAAAGGGAGTTTAAGAGTAAAAAAAGCACCAGGCAGCTTTGAACGAGTTTCGTAGCATTAACAAAGAAGTACGAAATAACCTTACATTAACAATATGCGGAAAAAAATGAAATATATGATAGAAGAAGTTAGACGAAGACGGAGAAACCTTGTGAAACAACATCTTCTTTTACTGCTTTTGAGTAAGGCCCGGGTTTAGCCTTAGGGCTTACCCACGTTTTGCGTTATCAAGGTAAGATCGCTCAGCCATTACCAAGAATTACCACTCTCCTATATCCAACATTACCGGTAACAATCCGGAAAACGAACAAAGGAAGTTAAACACGCCTCATGCTAACAACATGATGCAACAATATATCAACCAACATACCCCGGACATAACTTACAGTTGTTCGGTATGCAAAAGTGAAATAAGCTCAGATAAAAGCAAACTTCACGCTAACTGCTTAAAAACAGCATAGTTAACAAACAAATTGAATTACTCAGTGTAAAACATTTAAAGACAAGTGATTAAAACTTGCAATAACAAAAGATGAAAATATAATTTAGAAGTGGTACGAATATTAAAAGATCAGCCGTTCAATACCCTAAACAGAGACGTAATTAAAGGCGGCCTTCTCAAATAAGTTCTATCAGAGTCCAAAAATATGTTATTTACTCAAGACAAAATTAACTACGCATTACTTCAGTGATTTTTGCGTTTGATAGGTTCTTGGTCAAAGGGTCAGCAGGCGTATCAACAGAGGGGTAAAACAGGAGTTGACCGTTGTTCTTGTTCACTTCATCTCTAATGTAATTGACCTTGCGCAGATAGTGTCTCGATTGGGCGCTCCCTCCATTAGTGATTAAATCGATAGCTGACCTGGAATCAGTATATATATCGGTATTGGATATGTCAAATCAGTAGGGCTCAGTTCTGAGACCAGTCCTCTAATGCACATTAATTCTTTAAGTACTTCACTGATGGCTAATGACCTCTGCCTCACAGCTCGAGTGTGCTACAAGTGGCTGTGTTTTACTAGATCGTATTAGAGGCACTGTTCCTAAAGAAATAAGGAAGCCGCTCACGCCTTTACTTCCTGCAACTGAATCCCAGGACGCATCACAGTATGCACGAAGTGTCCCGATATCCTTGGAGTGGTAACAGATTTTATAATTTGCAGTTCCCTTCAGATATCTCCAGATTCTTTTCAAGGCAGTAAAATGGGCATGACGGGGGTTTGCAGATTTCCTGGCAAGTTGCACCACATTGAAAATGATGTCAGGTCGTGTGTGAATCGCCAGAAACATAAGGCGATGAAACAGGTCCACACCACCGGAACGTTGGAAAAAAATACAAGGATCATACTGGGATTTAATGAGTCCTAAACGGCGAAAGATTTCTGATACACATTTGTACCAGTTCAGCCCAGATTCGCTTAGCCCATAAATGGATTTGTCCAGTAGGCATACTAATTCCTCACCACCATCTCCCTGCTTCACAAATCCAGGTGGCTGGGATAAGTATACAACACGGGAGATTCGTCCGAATACGTAGGCGGTGACAGTGTCGATATAGTGGATCTGGTGTCGAAGTTTGACAGATAATGCTAAGGCGAGGCGTACAGATGAATGGCGGACTGTTGGAGAGTATGAGGTGGCATAATCAACCTTAGCTTTTTCATTCCAGGCTGCTGCGACGAGTCTTGCTTTGAGTTTTCGGAGGGATCCATCAGGGTTCAGTTTTCTGGTGAAAACCCATTTGGATTTAATTATTTTTTGAACCTGGTGGTCGTGGTACTAAAATCTAGACGTTGTGGGATGTCATGGAGTCTAGCTCATCTATCATAGCCTTTTGCCATCCAGAAGCTTCAGGAGAGGCGATAGCTTGTGCAAAGGTTGTGGGGGTTGGTGTGGAAATTGCAGCTGTTATATGGCGGAGTAACACAACAGGTGGTAATAAATCATCAGTATCATCAGAATCACTGGGAGTGACAGGTGGAGTATACAAAGTAAGGTGGTGTCCTTGATGTTCTAGGGTGGCAGCATCTCTAGCACGACGTTTTTCCATGACGGCCTAAGTAGTGCCAGGTGGGCGTCCACGACCACGCCGTGGCCCATAGAATAGGTTGGCTGGGGGTGGGTCAGTGATGGGGGGGGGGGGGGCGGTCCTTGACGAGCTGTCATAATGAACGTCAGTGTCAACAATTTTAGCTTGGGATGGGTAGGTTAGAAGTTCTCCACCGTGCACACATTCATCAAAACGAACATCTCTGGTGACAAGGAGTGTACGAGAATCTAAGTCGAGGACACGAAAACCTACACTACGTGGTGCGTAGCCGAGAAAAATGGCACGTTTGGCTGTCGGATGGAATTCCCGGTCGAAGACGAATGCACGTCATCTCCACACCGAATATTCGGACTGTGATGACGAAGAACATAATTTGGATAAACGGGGCGATTTAGATGATTTGCTACCCCCACAACCCGAAAGTGCTTACGTTATCCGCGCAAAAGAAACTAAACGTGCATCGCCCAAGAAAGAATTTGCTTTAACCTTAAATCACGACGCTGTCCCATTCCTAGCGGCGAGTGAATATTTTGCTTTGGACTCGGGTGCCACCAGCCATATCATGTGCCGGGAGGACTGGCTCCATGACCCTAAAGCAATATCCACCAAAATCCACTTAGCATCGAAGGACAGTAGTATAATGGCGACCCAATTAGGAGTCATCAAAATAGAAATGTCTAACCTAATCCTGCGATTAGAAAATGTTTTGTACTCGCCTGGAGCAGCTGCAAACCTGTTGTCAACGCCACGCCTAGACCGCAAATGGATCATGATATATCAAGGCAACCAAAGCTTCACTTTGAAAAAGGGTGACCTTTTACTTGGACAAGGGCGACTCCTGCCCAACGATATCTACCAACTAGATGGAAAAATCATATTACCATCCACCAATGTTTCTACACCCATTGCTTCTCGAGTTTATGCAAAGGAAACTACTATCCCCGTACAAACTACATCACGTCAGAAGATTTACGAAAACCTTCCCAATGATATTGCTCCATGGACATTATGGCATCAGCATCTGGGCCACCCCTCAACATTTATTATGCAGAAAAAACGGCACTGGATTTTTATTCCGTGGATTTTTTCTTTGGATTTTTTTTTCCTAGATTCATTCAGTTCGTATCGTAGCGCAGACATTCGTCAAATTTCATAGCTGGAAGCCTTCCCCGCTCTCTTGGTATCGGTGAATTGTCACCCTATGGAAATAACCACGGGAATGAGCGGACAAGAAGAATTAGAAGAAACTAGTAACACATTTGCAACGTTATTGAGGGTCAAATTTTGCATTGAAAGCCTCTTAGCTAACATTCCTACACAAGTTAATTTTTGTCAGGTGAGTCATTGCTCTCTATTTTACTACAATTTAAGCTTTTGTACCGCATTATTATTTTTCACAAAGTACCTGTAATGTGCCAAACTGTGTTTCAGGGTATTAGACACTGGCGCTACGGCTTTACGCTACAATGGTTTACAACCTTGACAATTGAATTGATGTGATGTTTGTTGCCTAACTTGGAGCGAGACACTAGCGTGTGTCTAGATAGGCGCGACTAAATAGGGACCGTCCCACAGCCACGTTTTTATACACTGTTGTTGAATTGTAGGCACATTTAGAACAATAACCGACAATTGTATATGTATAACAATTACCGACTAAAAGACACTCCTGTTATCTAACCAATAAACGCAAACTGCCATTTTAGCCTGATTGGCAGGTGGAAATATTTTTTCTTCTGTTTTTTTTTATGTGACGAAGCTATGATACGTCTCCGTACAGTAGGGAACGTTCTTTACTTATTTTTTGCTGTAAAGCCCTTTACAATTCCTCAACAGGGTATACAAAAATAACTGTAGAATGGCTTCTCACCAAGAACATAATTTTACAAATAATTTTGATTCGAGATAATTTTTATTATTTTCAAGTTTTATTGCTCTTGAAAATGAGGTATGGTTTTTAACTAGAAACGACCAGCGTAGGTACTTTGTAGGTTTTTAAAGGTTTGTTTCCGTTGACTATTGCGATAACTTTTTCTCAACTAAAATGACGCACGTACAGACTTCAGTTATGTAATAGTTATTGGTGACAAACTGGTGGTAATCGATTTTTAACCCACGGCTGCGAGGATTTATCTGACGAAACTATGCAAGTGTCGAGGGTCGTAGCCCCGAGACATTTGCATAGTCAAGCCTGGAAAATCCTCGCAGCTGTGGGTTAAAAATCGGTAACCGCCAGTTTGTCACCAATAAATCATTTATATCACGGTTGGGACGTCGAGCTAACTCGTATTTAATTAAAACGTGTTTGTGTTTTGTGAAAATTGCTTCACGAAAACTGTGATCAATCAGTATATCGAAATGAATGAAGGTCATCCCATTTTAGTTTGTTGAGGGGAAGTGTGTGATAGACAGACGAGTCCTTTGGTTCGTTTGTGGAGGGAGGAGGGGAGTTAAACAGACGCATCGTTCACGTCGGAAGGTTGCTCCTCGTGTTTTTCAATCCGCCCAGATGAATGAACGTCGATATGTGATGCATCAGGGATAAATTTACGTTCAGGAAAGGTAAGCAATTCATTTTGTGCGTTTGTAGTTTGAGAATTGTTTCAAAATTACGGTAATAGACTAATGGGTGTATCGGTATGAATGAAGGTCATTCCATTTTAGTTTGTGGAGGTGGAGGAGGAGAGGGGGAGTTAGACGGGAGTTAATAAACTTAGCTATGGGCCAGACATGTGAGAGTTAGCAGGTATAAGATTTCATTCGGGACATCCTGGCAAGTTAAGTAATTCCTTTTGAATACGTTTTTAGTGCGTTACGTTTTTGGACGCTGTATTTGGTTGTTGGATGTGCGCGTTCCCAGTCGCCTGATCCGCAAGTGTCAAAAGTGTGGGGTAACTTGATAACCCAAACTTTTTGCGATGACCCACACTTCCGCTCACGGTTAACGGGATAACCCGGTCTACTTCATGGATATCTATTACTTAACCTACAGAAATTTAGTGTGGCGTTGAGTTAGCGCGACGTCACAGCCTTGGTATAATCTCTTTTATTATTATTTATTTTGAAGTGTTTAAAAAAGACTTATTGCACTGTGGAAGTGCTACAAGATTGACGCGTTCCCAGCCGAAGCCATAGCGACAGAAGGCGAAAGGAACAATTTTGCTAGGTAATTCCAATAAGAAATTCGTAGAATCATTTACATGTCACAATCGACAAGAGCACGAGGCATCACATGGCTCTACTCCCAAATAAACCAAGGTTGGCTTAGGCTAGGATCGAATGCAGGACCTCTTGCACACGAGATGGGCGTGTTAACCATTAGGCTACCTTGCCCCGTAATACGGAAGAGCAAATTACGATACACAGAGGCGTATTGGCCGTACGAGAAAACGGGAGGTTACCCGTGGGACCTGTGCTCAGAGGGAATGTCGGGGGCCCTATTGATATTTTGTCACGATCACTGATTTCTATAAAATGCTACAAGAGAGTAGAGGAGCCTTACGTTAATCCTAACTAATGTCCGTCCCGGTATACTCTTGACGATACTAACTTAAACAATCCCAAGAATGGCATAAAGAGCCATAGATCTCGAAACCGGAGTGTCTATCGCAAAACTATCCCATGTTCCATCGACTTGTTGTAGGAAGCGACCCCATGCGCCCAGTGTTCGAACGAGTGGCCGTAATTTCTTTCATGTATGCCGAACGTTAAAAACTACGCTACGTAGAATTTCAGACAACAAACGGCACGGTGAGAAAAATAACATTCATGTTGAGTGGTGCAAACAACCGAGACGAGCAGCAGTTTCGAAACAATCTTGAAGCAACGAATATGTCTCACTTCTTCAAGACAAGGCCGACTGACAAAGAAATAGCGTGTTTCGCTTCCCGGCTCCACGTCAATTCTCACCCTGGTTGGGAACTTCCAATCTCTTACGGTGTGGATTTCCAGTTGAGGTCTAAACACGACCGGGCGTAACGTAAGCCCCGGCCTAGCTAGACCTCGACCTCAGGACTAAGCTTCGAACTAACGTTACTGGTGATTTCAATGCTAGTCTAAGTTGGTGACTTACTAGTACAGTACTAGCTAGACCCCGACCTTTGGCCTAAAGTAGTACTGGGTAATCTTGGCGATTTCCATGTTGAGGTCTAGCTAGTACAGTACTCTGATTGGTTAATACCCTTCCTGTGACGTCATATCACCTGTAAACAGTATCAACGTGGTTGGATTATGGTAATAGACTAATAGATGTATCGGTATGAATGAAGTTCATTCCATTTTAGTTTGTGGAGGTGGAGGGGAAGGGGGGAGTTAGACGGGAATCAATAAACTTAGGTATGGGCCAGACATGTGAGAGTTAGCAGGTGTAAAACCAGTATCCAAGATACGTCGAGAATCCTGTATCAAATTGCTTTCAAGCAAATTTCTGTGATATTTCTTATTCGGCTTTAAGGATAGCAGGTTTCGTAAAAACTTAGTTGTGACTGAATCATTTTTTAAAAACATTTTCTTTCCAAATTTATCCGATTTCAGTTTAAAATTACATAAACAGGCCCGTAGCTAGCCATTGACCAGCCATATTTTTGACGTCTAGGCTATATAAATGAATGCCAATGAACTGCTGTGTGCAAGCATGGCAGTAGGGGGGAAATATTTTTCAAATGGACTGTCAAGAGCTGAAAAATAGTGAAATCTCTTGCTCAGTTTTATCTCAAACGACCTAAAGGGTATTACTGCAAAAAACTTGCACATTTTAAAGCAACAATATGCTCCAGTTTTTCAAAAATGAAAAAAGATGGAAAAAACGGTGAAACCTTTCACTCAGCTTTGTCCGAAACAATTTGAGGATTATTGGAGAAAAGCTTTTAAATATAATATGAAATCGACATGCACCATTTTCATTTTTTTCTCCCTTGATTCAGAGATGTTAGGTAATTTTTGACCTCATTTAGTGTGCTTTGGGTACTTTTGTCCTTTAATTTGAGATCTTATGGACTTTTATTGTCAAATTGTATATCTTCGAATATTTTTGGAATTCTTAACAAGTTTGTTGTATAAAAAATGGAATTGTTTCTGCATTAATACAAAAGGATCTTCAAATCGTAGTAGCGATAGGTTAAAAGAAAAAGAACTACAGCAAATCCAACAGCCAATTCAATTTTCCAATTCAATTTTTAATTTTGCCAGCTATACCCGATTTTTATGAAGTACGGATTTAGTTCAAGTTCTGTTTTAACTAAAACAATGGCAGAATGGGCTAGCAGACGAACTAGTAAATTAAATTTGTGATATTTCACGACTTCAGATGGCGAAAACTTGACAGAAATCGTTACTAAGTTTTGTTTTACGCAGTTCTGTTAACGTTTCTGTCTTACTTAAGAAAGTTTTTTAATCCTAGCAGTGATGTTGCGTTGGAATATTAATATATCAGTAACTGGGGGGGGGGGGGCCGGGCGCGCCAGAGAGAGGAGACTTTTTACTGAATCGCCTCTGCTGGGCACTGTCTAACAGAGAAAAGCTACATGAAGTAAAATAGGCAACTCAATTTTTAGTTTTGCCAACTGTGTATGATTTTCGCGAAGTTAATTCTTATCAAGACTTTAAACTTGGCCGAGACACAGTTTAAAGCAAAGTATGTTCTATAAGCAAAAATATGGCCGATGTATGATTTTTCAGCCAACTTGGCCGCCATCTTGATATTTAAATTTGCCCAAGGGTGACAAAGTGGCACCGTGCAGAATTTCATTAAGTATGTCTTGAAGAAACATAAAACACCATAAAACATTGAGCGGACCTTACTTCCAGGTTTAGGTTAAATATGCCATTTGGCAACCCCAGGCTATACTTCTTAACAGTGGCGTGGATGGAGGAGAGCTGCAGGGAAGCGATTAGAAACGGTCAAGGGCAGCGTTTCAGTTACTCGCACGCTAAAGTACGTTACGAAAGCTAATTTAAAAAAGGATCTGAAAAACGTTACTTTCAAACTGACCGAAGGATGATAATGATTAACCAGTATTCATGGAAACGGGACTTAGCAGTGATATTTAATCCGAGCTAGGCAACTCGACAACTCGAATTTGCTAACTGTACTGTACGTCTTCTTGGACGGTTGGGGGCGGCCCCCCCCCCCCCCCCCCCAGTCTCGGTGTTGCCATGGCCCCCGGTACAAATTAGTTATGTTAATCTGTTAAAACATGTCAATGTACGTGTTCAGTTCGAAAACCTAAACCTATTCACATTTACGAACTGAAAATGTTGTGTCCCTATTGGAGAAAGGGAAAATTATCATCTCCTACTGACCTGAAGATAATTTTTAACCAGAGTGACACTTGAGTTGATCTGGTGGAGAAATCTACCCCTGAAATCACACTTCATACCAACACTCAGGTCGTGCAGTGAAGCATCGCGTTCGAAAAACGTGCTTAAACCTCAACTTAGACCATGGTGTGCCTGGGTCTAAATTTCATCCTTAGTCCCAGGCCTAACATGCTCATTAAGCCGAGGATTATCGCTAAACCTGATTGGAAATCACCGATTTTTTCAGCTTGGGACTAACTGCTCCGTATTAAGTTAGGCTGCAGCTTAGGGGCTCTTCATTCCTTAGCCCTCAACTTATTTCGCATTGGAAATCGCCGGATATTTGTGATACCAAACTTACGCCCAAGATTAACTGTATACCTTAACTGGAAATCCCCAACGTTAAAGTCACTTTGCTGAACAAAGATTTTGGCGATGTCGAATCTAATCGCCGGAAGCCATGAAGCATAATCCGAAGCTTTACCCCCAGATGGCCTTGTAGCAGATTAAACACGAGCTAAGAAGCAAAAGTTACAACAGAGATGCACTTAAACGCTCTTGTGCGCCGGAAGCGTTTTTCTGAAGTTTTCTGTTACTATGTACATCGGGTAAGGCCTTAGCAACGATCGACATACCTAAGTATTCATTTACACCAATAAAATTTTTCTTAAGTTTACCGAATGGGTGCGGATCCAGCACGGTGGAAATGGTACGGCATCACGCCCCCCCCTCCCCCAACTTCTTGCTTTATAAAACAAAATCATAAGAATCAAACTACCTGTTGCATATTTTAAGCTATTTAATTAAGGAAAGTGAAGAAAATGGTGCAGGATAATTTAGACTGAGTGTTTTTCAGTATGGAATGAAGGATAACCAAGAAATATTAATACAGAAACGATCTAAACCCAAATTAATTAACAAAAAAATCGACAGACGATCGACATACTTAAGTATTCATTTACACCAATAAAATTGTTCTTAAATTTACCAAACGGGGGAGGATACAGCACGGTGGAAATGGTACGACAGCACGGCCCCTTCCCACAACTTGTTGCTTTATAAAACAAAATCTTAAGAATCTACTAAGATTTACTAAGATGCAACTACATGTTGCGTATTTTAAGCAATTAATTAAGGAAAGTGAAGAAAATAGTGCATGGTAATTTAGACTGAGTGTTTTTCAGTATTAAAATGAAGGGAAAATGTTGGTACCGTGGGGGGGGGGGGGGGGGGGGGGGGGGGGGGGGGGGGGG
>JAHWFP010166573.1:41781-58843 GCA_023313725.1 Lithobius niger
TTGCAGAAAATGTGTAGTTTTGCAGCTCCCTTCCTTAGACCCCGGGGCGGGGGGGGCCCCCTTCCGTAGCTGATTTTTTTTTTTTGGCCCTTCACGAACAAAATTCCTGGGTTCTACCTCGATGCACGTATGCACTTTTATGTATACTCTCAGCTTGACTGCTGGGCATTACTACACACCAACAGGAGTGTTAAACACAATTGGTCACGTGGTCCAAATCATGGTCGTTTGGCCGCCGTATTGGCCGCCGTATTGGACGCCATATTGGGAACTATGCCCAATGATATCTCCCTTGCCGGTGGTCCGATTTTAACTTTCTTATAGTCCATTTTAATCGCCGTTAAATGCCCTACAACTTTTGCGGTATGACTTTTTTTAATAATCCCATTAGTTTTTGAGAAAAAGCAAGATTTTAATGAGTACACGTGAAAAACGCCGTTTCTTGCGTAAATTCCTTCTAAAAGTGCAAGAAAGTTGCTATTAGAAACAGATCTGTACGGGAAAATTGTTGTTGATTAAATAAACTAGCTTAGCCAACCACGTTCCGTAATAAAGACATATTTTCCAACAGTATCAGAAGGTTATTTATCGGGGATTTGCACTTAACCTTACTGTTCCAAATCCAGTTTTTTTTTTATTTAAAAATCGCAGCACATAATTCTCAACCATATAAACCCTTATATCTTCTCCAAAGAATTTCTGCCATTTCTGGCAATAACAGGGCCTAGGAAAATCCTCAGGTTCGGATGCTCCTTTGCATTTGAAGAGTTAAACTACCCTCTTTTTCTCTGTCACCGTAATCCAAAGTTCATAGTTTTCCACTTATCGTGGTAATGATACAGAGCATTAACAAAGACGTAACTGTCAGTAGAACAAATCACAGCTCCACTCACGTTTGAAGTAATTGATGTGTGAAAAGTACCGGCTAGCATCCTGTCGCCTGCTTCTTTAACATATATGATACAGTACTGGTTAAGTACAAATCCCCCTGTAAACTTCATCATTTACACTGCCATCATCATCACTGCGTCATCATTTACACTGCCGACAAAATGGAGCGAAGCGAACAAGCTAACCACCAAACCAGCAACAAAACAAACAAACCACCAAACAAACAAACAAACAAAAAAACAACAAACCAACAAACAAAAAACAACAAACCAACCAACAAACAAATCAATTAAATAAACAAACGAACATACCAACCAACAAACAAACCTACAACCAACCAACACACAAATCAACAAACAAACCAACACACAAACAAATAAAAAAAATTAACCAACAAACTAACGAATATACCAACAAACAAACCAACAAACTAACAAACGAACAAACAAATCAATAAACAAACAAGCAAACAACCAAACAAACGATACACCAGGCACAGGCAGGTGTTTGAGAATGCATTGCGAGTGCATTGGCGAAAGCATTGTGGCTCATCTTTTTGGTTGCTCTTTCCATCTTGTTTCTTTGTGCATTTGCTTTCGTAGCGCTGGATGGCGTTGTTCCTCAACAACAGGTACAATTTAACTTTTTATTTTATTTTACAAACCACTTGTTGGTGTACCGCTATCAAAATCTGGTGTTAATAATTGATGTCGTTATTACGTGTTACATCAAGTCAAACCAATAAACAAACCAACATACAAAAAACGAAATCAACAAACCATCATTTCCACTGTCGACATAACGGAACGGGCTCCGCTTTCACTGCTGTTTGGCTGGGATAATCCCTTCCTTCTTTAAAACATTTATTTTCAAATTCAGAATACTCAAACATTCTGTGAAATGAGCATGTGATGTAGTTGTAAACTTGTAATCCTCCCAAAACTAAAACTGACATAAGGAAGCCACCAAGTTCCAAAAAGGGTCGGCCTTTGAAAGTAGTGATATCATTCAACCAGAGAAAGGCCACTAAGGTAGCTAGCTACTTAGCTAGATAGTATCATAAAAACAACTTTGTTGAAGCAACATAGGCCGAAATGCTCGTACTTATTAAAAACATATTGGTTTAAAATAATATTCAACATGCTACAATCATTTTAAAACACAAAAATGTCTAGTAAAATTATCATTTTGCTTTGTACTTGCTTAGGGTTAAGACCATTGGAAAGCTGGCAAAAAAAACTTCATAATGGTGTTCAAACGTCAAAATTGGCCGACGAGAAGTAACAATGTCTTCAATTTGGTTTATTACCAATCTATATGAAAACTGCTCATGACGTCATAGTTTGATCGGGAAAACTAATCAAAAAGAAGCTTACTTTGACCTTCCAAAACAAACTTTGCATGAACACACACACATTATGACGTCAAGAATAAACTATGACCTCGTTGTTTGGCATCTTTTGGTTCTTGGCTTTTTGGCCCATTGCCCATTTTGTCACCTTCATTATTCCTCAATGACATGCCCGATTCCTGATTTTTTTTGCAAACCATCTCTAGGTGAAACGCTATCAATGTACAAAATTTGTTTTTTAATTGTTGCAGTGCTTATTGCGTGATGCGATTATAAAGATCGCATTTGAGTGCATTCATAAACGGAGCTTCGCTCCAATAACCATGTGACATTATTGGAAAATATGTCTTTATTACGGAACATGGTTGGCTAAGCTAGTTTATTTAATCAACAACAATTTTTCCGTACAGATCTGTTTCTAATAGCAACTTTCTTGCATTTTATAAGGAATTTACTCAAGAAACGGTGGTTTTCACGTAATACTCATTAAAATCATGCTTTTTCTCAAAACCTAAAGGGATTATCAAAAAAAGTCATACCGCAAAAGTTGTAGGGCATTTAACGGCGATTAAAATGGACTATAAGAAAGTTAAAATCGGACCACCGGTAAGGGAGATATCATTGGGCATAGTTCCCAATATGGCGTCCAATATGGCCGCCAAACGACCATGATTTGGTCCACGTGACCAATTGTGTTTAACACTCCTGTAGGTGTGTAATAGTGCCCAGCAGTCAAATTGAGGGTACATAAAAGTGCATACGTGCATCGATCTACCTCCTAGACTACCCTGGATTGTTGGTCAACGGGCTCGTGATGTCCTAGTTACGCCATTGCAACCACACAGGTGTAAGAAAAAGTCCTGAAGATGGAGGCGTGCTATCTTGGGGAAGACGAAGTCTTGTTATGATATCTAAACCTGACATTCTAAGATTCAAAGAGCAATTCCGGCATAATTTTTTAACATTCGTAAATACAAAGAGAACAAATTGAAAATCAGACATTTTAAGTTTATCAAGAGTTACTAAATCTCCGTTAAACGAGGAGCATTATAAACACTATTCCTCTTTTATAGAGCAGCTGTTAGAGAATAATGCCATGTCATTCTTATGTAACTCTGTGCTGGAGCGGGCGAGCTGCAAGGGGCACTGCATAAGCATGGCGGTAAAAAGAACGGCGTCTTTTACTGAAGCCAACGGTGTGAGAGCAGCTTTCCTTAAGCCTAAAATGCACCATTTTTTTTTTTTATTTCTTGGCACTCAGTTGCTGCAATTTTCAACATGCGGAATCTTTCTTTCCAACTTACAACTTTAATATATGTATCGCAGCTTAAGGGACTGGACAAAACCGCTTTTTTTAGGGCTAAGAAATTCACTCTCAAAGCATCGGCTTGACTAAAGACGCCATGTTTTTTTTTTACCTCCAGGTGCCCCTTGCAGCTAGCTTAACGACTGGCGCCAGGTGGCAGCTCCGTTGCCAATATCAAGGATGCTTCCATATGTATTTCATATGGTTTGGCAGTTCTATGCTGCGAACTTGGGGCAGGGACAGTTCCTGTCGCTAGAGCGTGCTGCGAACACGATCGGATCAAGCTCATCGGTGCATTAGCATTGAATTCAATGGGAATGACGTGATATGGTTTTCGAGACGTTGTTATAGCTACGTAAAACTAATAAACTAATTTTAACAATGAAGAAAGATAATTTATGGTTCCTCTCATTAATAGTGAAGTGAGAAAATGTGTACTCCAGTAGAAGTATTTTTAAAAATGATTTGAAAACAAGGCCTCGCAATGAATGCGTCATTCGCATTCTCGCTTATAGGTTTCTAGGCAACAACAACGCAGGCAAGCCATCCATATTCAGCTGCCCAAAAGCCAAACAAGTAAAACAATTGTGAAATATTGAATTAAACACGTTTAATTTTTTTAATCAGTATGAATAAAGCAAAAATAAGACGAGTTTAGCCCCACGTGTCTAAAATTAACCACATAACTTAATGGCCCCCCCCCCCACCCCCCAAAAAACGGTTTTTTGGCTGTAGCTCTTTCTTTAACTGTCAACAAATCAAAAGCATAATGTGAAACACAAACGTTCAGCACACAAAAGTGATCTTTTACATAAAAGCCACCCTTGAACCTGTAAACTATATCACCCTTAATTTGCGTGAAAGTGAAAGCTCTGTCTTTTCAATTAGTTGTTACAGTGATTTTCGTGTTCAAAGTGTTCTTGCGAGCTCATGCAACGGTGTACGGAGCACTAATTAGCTGCGTACTCACGTTACTTAGGGCGCTATATAGGCGTATATAGTTGCCCTATATTTTAACATTATTTCGTCACCTTTTAAACGTCATCCTCAGCGCTGGCTCCAACCGGTTTACCAGTCGGGTAGCCCCCAGTTTACCCACGTTTCGCCGACTCCCGTTTCGCCGAATTTCAGTAAAGACGTACTCCCGTTTCGCCGACCGCAAGAAATAAAAAGTTCATTCGCAGTTAGCTAAAAATATAGCCTCACTTGACCACTTTAAGAAGTAACAATTTAAGATGAACCATATTTTGACAAGAAGCTAACAATGAAAGAAAAAATGTATTGCCATATTGCACGATGCGCTACGATTTCAACATGCCCCGTTTCTCCCTGTGACGATGTCGCTTATTGTCTATACGCAGATTAGAATTTGATGTGTGGATGGATAATGACACCAGAAACTGGACGAATGAACAAAACAATAACACTTTGAATTCGTGCTCCCTAAAAAAAATGCTTCGGGATGAGAAGAGCCCTGTAGTGTTTCGTGCTCGTGTCGACAAGTAGTACCGCTAGCCACCCCCCGACTGGGGGAGGGGGGGGGGGGGGGGGCTATAATTCCCCGACAGGGGGGCAAAGAACAATTTTGGCCATCATTCAGTGACTTCTATTGTTTATTGCAAACTACATCTATTTAACAAACAAATAACAACAAACATATATTTAACCATGAAACGTTCTATTAAAAATTAGCAAATATGTGTCTTTTTTAAACAAATGATGGGTGCCTGTTGCATACCTAAATTAGCATCATTTCAAGTTTTCAAATTGAAATGTCTTGCTCCTTTCTGAAAAATTGTTTGTGCGTTTACCTCACTAAAATAATTTGAGAGTCGGCGAAACGGGATCATATCGTTTCGTAAATTCGGCGAACCGGGAGTCGGCGAAACGGGAGTCGGCGAAACGAGAGTGTACCGCCCCGAGGAGGATTAACTTTAGGCGTTTGAAGGAGTCTGGCCGGATTACATCAGACCGACTTCAGTCAAGTGCGGGGGCGGACAAAAAGGGGGCGTTGCTTCTCATTTCTCTAGAAGTCTGGAACTTTCGGTCGAGATGCAACGCAGTTGAATTATTACATCAGATTGGTTTGATTGTAAGGGGAATGATCTGGAATGAGGGAGGAGCTTGGTTTTTCATAAGGCAAGGCGGCCATCATTCCTGATCTGTTCATCGGTATTTAGTCCTAATGCAGTTGGTAGTGACATTGTCTCTCTAGTTTATAGCTATAGGCTACTATTACGCTCTTGGATCATCGTCCGTTATTTGTGCAACTTAGTGCGGTCATCTGTTCCCCTACTTTGGCAATTAATTTTAGACATTAACTTTATGCAATCTGTACTTAGTTACAGTTTTCCTACAAGTCATACTTCTTAAGTGTCCCCTAGCCCTTAGGTTGAACTGGTCGCCTCGGATGCAAAACCATTTGTGTGCTCCTTGTGTTCTACCACGTTACACCCACTAATAGCTCGAAGTGGACATGCTCAGGGTTTTCTGGAAGATGGGGATCTATTCTTTACGTCAATTCTAACAAAAATTGTTTACCATAGATAGGAACCGCCCTACGCCCACTTAAAGGTGAAGAGGTAATGGCGTAGCTGCAAAAGCATATGATGATTTTTCAATGCAAAGTGCTCTTGCGAGCCCTCTAATAGCTCAAAACTGACAGGCTTAGGATTTTCTGAGAAGTGGGGTTGTATTTTTCCCATCAATTCAGCTTAGATAGGGACCGTTCTACACCCAATTAAATGTGAAGAGGTAATGGCTTTGCAGCGAAAGAGTATGGTGATTTTCGATTTCAAAGTGCTCTTGTGAGCCCTCTAATAGCCCGAGATGGACATGCTTAGGATATTCTGAAAGGTAGGGATCGATTCTTTCCATCAATCCTAACTGAAATTGTTTAGGTTAGATAGGGACAATCTTACGCCTATTTTAATTAGCTGTAGTTGGTGTAGTGGCTAGTTTCAATTTCAAAGTGCCATTGTAATAGTCATATTTGTATTTGTACCTAAACTAAACAATTTCGGTTAGGATTGGAGGAAAGCATAGATCCCCACCGTTCATAAAATCCTAATCATTTCCATTTTGGGCCATTAGATGGCTAGTACGAACACTTCGAACACGATAATCAATATAACAAACAATTGAAAAAAGGATTCTTTTTGCGCAAATTAAGGGTGATGTACTTTAAATACGATTCTGGGGTTCAAGGGTTGCTTTTATGTAAAGATGTATATCACGTTCTTGCTTCACATTATGCTTTTGAATAAATAAAAAAAAATCACAAGGTAAAGGGTAAACGAAGCAAGCAGTCTGCATTAAAGACTGGCCTTGTGAGGATACACAACACACTAGTCTGAGAAAAAAAGAAAAGAAAAGACGTCTGAGACTCGAACCCACGACATCCCGTAGCGTCCCGGTTGAGCGCCCAGCTAGTAAACGGGATGTCCTGGGTTCGAGTCCCAGTCGGGGTGGTTGTCTTTTCTTTCTTTCTCAGACTAGTGTATTGTGCATCCTCACAAGGCCAGTCTTTAAAATGCAGACTGCTTGCTTCGTTTATGCTTTTGATTTGTTGACGGTTAAAGAATTTTTTTTTGGTGGGGGGGGGGGGGGGGTATGAAAAATTGTGACCCGGAATTTTTAGACTTCTGTATCCGTGTACTAACTGAACGCAAATGAGAAAATTGGTTGCCGGATGCGAAACCTGTTTCAGCCACCCCACCCACTAAATAGATAATTTGGTAGTAGGCAGTGGCCATTTCTTCAAAATTCGTCACGTTTTCAGTTAACCAGTTAATTGCTAAAAAAAAAATCGGTTGGTTTTAACGAAACCATCATAAGGTCATTTCTTGCAGAGATTTTTGGTATCTTTAATTTATTACTCTATAAAATTTTTGGTAGGAGTGATAGTTCGTGCGATATTTCAGAATATGTACAATTTGGTAGCCGGCGGCAACCAATTTTTCAAAATGGCGGCAAAAGCTCCAGTGGGATTTTAGAGGACTTTTAGTACGTTACTGGGGGAGTATTTCTGAACATATCTACCAAGTTTTATCTTTATGGGAATTTTTTCCAAACTTCGTCAAAAAATGATCTAATTGCGCCGATGTGGCTGAACCGATTTTCCTTTAGCCGTTTTTTTGGGTACAACCACATTAATTCGACGTGTAACACGTCAAATTAAAAAAATAATTATGGAAAGAGGGAAGGGATCAGTAATCAGCAACAGTAATCAGACTGGAATCGGTATGGGATCAGTTTAGGCAAAATTTATAGCAAAGATATGGGATTAACATCCGTATTCCAGAAATCCACTCAAATGTGAGTGTGAGAGGGCAAATGTGAGTGCAAACTTCTAAGGTAAGGGTCAACAATTTTAGTACAGCCACAAAAGCGAATGTGAGTGTCCTAACATCTGAGGGTATTTCTATAGATGTGTTCACATTTAGCCCAACTCACACTTAAGTGGATTTCTGGAATACGCCTGTTAATCCGCCAATTCCTGTAAAAGCGTTTAAAAAAGAAAGGTGCAAAGAGGGAAAGCAAAAAATAGCTATGGTCCCCCACCACTACACGTTGACATACAGCATAGGCACGTGAGAGTATATCTGCGGAGAGGAAGGGTGGTAGCTGGACTTGCATTATTGATTCTCCCTCCTCTCCGTCGCTCTCCTTGCCTACTCCGTCCCTCCTTCCCCGTTACTTTTTTTCATTCCCTCCCCTTCTTCCTCCCTTCTTACTTCCCTCCCTTCCTTTCTCACTCTCCCTCTCTTTTGATTTTTGTACTGAATTCTTCACAATCTTCCCCCCGGATCGTTTCATTTTTATTGTCAACTACGAAACAATTTTTCGCTGATCGATAATGCGGTTGCATATATCTCGTGAACCTGAATAGTTGATCGTCTAAACTGTTGCATTCTTTGTTTGTTTGTAAAAAGCATTATTCAGTGTGAAATCCAAGGGTCTGCGGCCTTGCAGTGCTGGAAACACCGGTTCTCGTCAGATCACCGAAGTTAAGCAGCATTGGCCCCGATTGGTACTTGGGTGGGTGACCGCCTGAGAATCCATTCTGGGTGTTGCAGACATAGGGCCTTAGGGCTTCGTCGGGCAGATGACCGGGTACGGTTAACGCTCGCTAAAACCCTTTGACCAAGGGTCAAGGGAAGTGGTTAACGCTCGTTAGAACCCTTTTAACCCAGGATACACGACCGCTTTCTGCCTTGGCTACCCCGTGGTATTTTCGGGAGAAAGGCGCTGTGTTACGTCGTGCTCATGTTAATTGTGGCATGTCAAAGATCCAGGTTTGCTGCTTGGATTTTCCAGCTGAATTGTCCCTCTCATCGTCGTGGGGCAGATAACCCAGTTTGGGTTCATACTTCCTAAAAACAAACGACAACAACACGACTACCACAAACGGTTTGTAACAATTGGTTTCTAACATTTTCTGATATATTTTCCTTAATTTTCGGTCCAAAATATACCCGACTTTCAAGCCGAAAAAAAAGTCCCCCTTCGAGTTGTAATTGGTTTGGTCAGCATACAAAATACATCAAATTGGGTACAGTAGTTTTGGCGTACGGTTATCACGAAGAAAGTCCAATAAGTCATTGCATAAGAGGCTACGCTCGCTTTGCTCTAAAGAAAACAACTACTACCAAAAAAATAGTTGTATTATTAGCCTACATGCGTAAATAAAGACAATTTCTCCAGGATCAGTGAATGAGAAAATTTCTCATTGCCTTTTTGCTGATGGAAGGGAACTTAGCAATCGAACAACCATGCCTCAACAGTTGTAAACATAATAAGACACGTGCACAACAATGACCATCATCCATAGCCGCTTGGTCTACTATGACTTCGATCGTTGTCGCGTGCTAAACGTTTTAACCTTGGCTTAGATGTTGAAATGGTAAAGGAAGTCATCAGCCAAAGTTCTATGTGAGCCACCAACATCTCGACATTGCCTTCATCTCGTAGAAGGAAAGGTTGGTCATTTTTTTTTATTCTTTAGTCACCGTGAATCAAACGCAAGCAGAATGTTGCTTAACCATGCCCTTTAGCTGCATTATGTTACAACCTACGTCAAGATTACCGTTTGCAATAGGTAATCTTCGACGCCTGATTTCTGTAAATTTCGCAATCCTATCTGCGTTTTTTAACGGGGAAAATCCTGTTCAAACTGTTGTCACACACTTACGGGATACCCGATCCGCCGTATTTTTGTAGTTGCTTCGACGTATATGTGATCGATACAAAATTTTATATTATTTTGACGATTACCAGGGTACTCGCAAATGTTAAAAATGACGTAAATTTGACGTAATTTTTCCTGTTGGTGCATTCGTGGCCAAAGATTTTTGACGTTTACGAGAGTCTTCGCAACTCGTTGCAGATGCTGGTTGCAGGGCCCTCTTTGATAAATTTCGTCAGCCATTCCGACATTGTAAGGGCTTTTTGGCCAAAATCCTTTTGGAGAGGATACCGGGACTCCAGCTGTCAAAAAAAACCTCCGGGAAACTTCGTTTTCATGAACTTTAAATTTTTTTTTCTCCAAGTCTGGTGCCTCCCCGCCCCTGACTTGTCCGACCTCCAACTTCAAACCACTGTATCTACAGGAGTTACTACCAGAATTGCATAGAATTTCTTAATAGCTACAGCTTTATTCTTCCATTCTGGGAAAACAGAACTCAAAATTTCCTTCTGGTTCTCCAGCTACAAGCTTAAGAAAAAGTCACCAAACTGTGCCGCGACGCACACACTTCCGGTCATCGTAACTCCAATCAATTTGTACATTTGTAATGATTTCTGTTCAATTTTTATAGGCATAAAGCCGACCTAGCTTAGATTAGTTGTGGAATAGAAGGGGCTTCCTTTGCACAGGTACTTAACCTCATAAATAGGATGTGAACTTGTCAAATGTGATATTTTTTATTTGATTTGTAGCGCGCACAATTTATATGAAAAATTTCCATAACTAAATTCTGCCACTGCAAAGTTAATGCCCCAACTTTAAATGCGGTTTAGCATTTTTCACTACGTTAATTATTTACTCTTTTACTATCTTAACCTGCCCCTTGAACACAACCATGGTGCTCAACTTCAAAAGATTTTTACGGCAATTTTACCGGACACTACTTTTTGTTTTTGTTTGTAAATATTAATACGAAAATCGTCGAGGGTGACCACCCACAGTTCCAAATGCAATTCTAGCTTGCTCTTCCTTCTATTAAAACAATCCAGCAATAAGATCTGTTTTCCAGTGCCATTATATTGATATTCTGTGCAAACACTTCGTCCCCCCCCCCCCTTCCTTCAATAGTTGCGATGCGTAACATCGTAGTTTGGACTGTTGCGTTTCCATCAATTCACCTAACCCTTCCAGAACTCTAAATCCTCAACGGCTCCAACGGTCCTAGATCCAGCCACTCAGAGCTCCTAAGCTCCAGCCAATCAGCGAAAATCCCCTTGTCTCTACCTTTTAAAGGCCAATTCAGATCGTTACACTTCCTTCTAAAGCCTTCACGTGGTACAGCTCGTTTTGGAACTCGAACAAATTTCCCTCCTCCAAGCCTGCCTGCCTCTCTAGCCGCCAAAACGTGCAGCCGTCGCAGACGTCCGCCCTCTCCCTCCCCCATAACCCCCCCAGCTCAAAGCATCCACTGCACAGCTCACCGATCTCAAGCTATGAGGTGGTCACGCCGATCGGGAGTGGAGATGATGCCGTCCGATTGTTGCCATGCCGGGCACTATGGTTGTGGTTCGTATTTTCGCGTATTTTTAAGTTGAAAGTTTTACTTTAGGCCCCTAAACCTAAATTACTAGTTCAAATTTTAACTTAACCTCTAGCTTGAATTTTTACGTTTTAACTTCGTGCATCGGCAGTTTCTGAACTTAGTTAATCAAAAACGTCAAGGTGGTACCCGTCTTAAAGCACCAAGTCTATCTTACTTATTTTATAATTTAATTTAAGTAAAAGTCCTGCTTAAATTGCTAGTGCTCCCGTTGAGCCGATCTAGTTCAAATTTAACTGGAAGTTTAGTTGAGTTTGTGCGCAAACAACATACTGTAGGCATAATTGTAACTTGCGGCTGTATTTTTATATTAGGAGGTTGAAACATACCTGAGTGAACTTTTCTTGATGTAAAGATTACTATTTTCTAAACGCCAAGTTCGTTTGTTGAATTTCATGATGTAAATTCGTTGCTTTATTTTCAAAAGCTTTCAGTTGTAAAAACTCGTGTGAAAATGTAAAATGTTTTTATTTTATATTTTGTCTAACTGCATAAATAAAACCAAGCGTTTTAAACGTCAGTTGCTTTTACCCAGTTATTAATTGTAGAGTTAAAATGTTACGTAAACCCCCTTTTATTCTTAACTCAGGATTTTCTGCAATTAATGTCACTCCACCTGGTGGCAGCGCGTACCGTGTAAATTAGTACTTGTTAGCCTATTTAATTTGATAGGATATTTTCGCTCCGTTCCCTACATCGGACCGTAGTCACGACTGTGCTTTGATGAACCAACAAATCACCAAAAGTATTATTTTAAACAAGACCGAAGTCTACCTGATGTCGGGGATGTTACAAGCACCTCAGCCGTCGTAGCATCCGCCGTTACAACATTCCATGAATTTATTTCAGTTACAAGCGAATTTATGTCGAATGAGGGTTTGTCCATAATAGAATCATAAATCGTATTCTTGCAAACCTCCTCTACGCAGTAAATGTCCAACCTAACCATAACCTACAATAACCTACAATAACCTACAATAACCACAACAACACGAAAAAAACCTCAGCCTGGTGAAATTGGGGCCTCGGCAACTAACCTAATATGTAGCAATATTGTCCCCTATCTGTTGAAATTCGTATCCAGTCCGGTTGAACTCGAGCATAGGCAACTAATTGGACACAACCTGTAATAAGCAAAACAATATCACTCGTACCCTGTAAGGTGAAATTCGAGCCATGGCAACTATAGTCTAGCCTAACAATAATAAACACGAGATCACTCCACAAATACGCACGGTCTATTTGCGCCCCTCAATGGGCTGCAGTGCGGCTACCGCTGCTTCGGTAACGAAAACTAATTTCGAAAATTTGGCCAATTACATGACCAAATACCACTTTTTTTTTTTTACTTAATACCAAAAAACCACTCGTGTTGTTCTGGTGAAACTCTTTCCCACTCGATGAAATCCAACCCAACAACAAACCTAACTAACTTTGTACTCTTAAGTACAATGTCTCACCCACCACGTGAACACTATCCAGACGAGTCGAGGCGAAAAACAGCGTCTGAACCCAGACTACTCTTCCTGGTGAAACTCGTCACCCGACCGGTCGAGCCAAGGCAACTTAATCTAAAATAACTGCAACAACACCAGTCGTATCCTTCTCAGTGAAATTCAAGCCAATGCAACTAGACTAATCTTTCATATTTACAACAACAAGACAAAACCATGCACTCGGCACTTGTCCTGTGGAATTCTAAGTCAAATCAACTAACTGATATTGCACTATACTTGGTGAAACTTGGCCCCTGTCTGATGAAATGCGAGCCATGGCAGCTAACCTTAGAGTATGACTAAAAAAAAAAACCCAAAAAAACAACTTTATCTTGTGCTGTGACTCTCATCCTCCGTCCAGTGAGATTCGAGCAACAGGAACACCAGAACGTAGAATAACGCAGCAACATCACAGAACAACACCAAACCTATGGGCTCTCCTTGTATAATAAACGAAGAACACAATTACACAACAGCTAAAAATGACAAGTTAGCAGCTATAAGATGAAATAATTCGCGTATCATCATAAGTGTTGGTATTGAACCCGGGTCTTTGGAATAGGTCTCCACTGGAGTAGACCAGTACACTAACGTGACACTATCAAGATTGCTGTGGACTTGCAATATTAACTAGTGCCAGTATAGTTCATTCTGATGCCAGTCGGTGAGTGGACTCCAGACCTGAAACCCTGGACAAATATACACTATATTATAGGCTATACAACAAGGTTAAAGAAACGAAATTAGCTGTCTAATAAACGAAAAAAACACATTTGAGCCAACCACAAAAAATGACAAGTGAGCGTCTGTTATGCCGGAACAATTCCCGTGTCATCATGACTCCAGGTCTCTTGTCATTATAATGCAACCCAGGAGCCCATGAATGCGTACACGTGGGAGTGTCCATGCTATAACTATCCCCCCCTATCCATCCCTTGTTTCTAGGTCGTCTGGGACAGAAGTTATGGGTTTCGTCTACAACGTTTTTTTTACAGTGGAATATCCCAGAAAATACGACCATTCGTTCGGTCCGGCACTTCCTTGTTGATTGTTGCCATCTTGATGGTTTTCGTCGTCGTTTCCATCTTCCGCATGACATTGTGCGCCAATTGGGCGATAAGTCTGTCCTCCTGTCCGGTGTTTTTCAATTTTTGCAGGAGGTACAGATGTATGACAAGATTTAGATTAGGGGTTTGAATAATATCTCTGTAATGTGTGGTGCAGTGGCAACCCGGACCACTGCACTGTGACTGAGGTTGGCGCTAATGACCAAGCTGTCGACGCGCCATTAAGCCTCATTCCCCCCCCCCCCCCCCATTCGTTCCACAATTGGGTCGCAACCCTGAAGGAGAGAGGAAACATGCAATAATTTTATCATGGCTACTCACTCAGTCGTGCCCTACAAGATATCCTTTATGTTACTCCTGTGTAAACTTTAAAATACTGAATGAAACAACCCGTCCATTCACCCATGCATTCCTGTTTTTATGCTTAACATGAGCTACGGCTCACTCATTATACCCATGTAGTTGCTGAACCTGAATGTTTACTGTGTTTGGCTGGATTGTAGGAACATGTGAATGATAAATGTTCCTTGTTGTTTTACACTCTTCATTAAAGATTTTAGTCTAATTTCCACAAATTCTAGAAGTTACAATGTTTTCATTGGTGAAAATAAGTTCTTAATCTATAAACACACTAACACTACTCTTAATTCGTGCTTGTTTCAGGTTTGGAAAAAACGTTCTGCAACCAACCGGGAGTAACTACATCGAAACCTTGATTGCTACACCATCTGAACGTTGAAATCTGTTAGCATGGATGCCCGTTTCAGCACATAAAGGTTGAATCCTTCAAGACTGCAAATCGAATGGAGATCAATTCAAATACGAATAAACCACTGCTTAAATACGAAATGGTCTCCTCGCCACCTAAATTCGTCTCGCAACAGAAGCTTTACTTCGCCTGTACCGAGTGTAATGCATCGTTCAATAGCAAGGCCACTTTGTGCAACCATGCACATGTGCACAGTAATGAAAGGCCTTTTAAGTGCAGTCAGTGTGCCGCCACATTCAAGGATAAGCATGGATTAATAAACCATAGTCGGGTTCATTCTAATGAAAAGCCGTACAAATGCAAGCAGTGCCCATTTAGGTTTAAAAGCACAACTGAGTTAAAGATGCACAGTGTGGTTCATGTTGATTTACGCCCATTTGATTGCATCAAGTGCAATACTTCATTTAAAACCAGGAAGGCCTTGGTGAAACATGACCACAGGCAACACAACGATGAAAAGCCATTTCCCTGCAGTCATTGCAGTTCTTCTTTTAAAACCTCGGAAGAACTTAATGGTCACTTACAGATACACTCTAGTGCGAAGCCACACAAATGCAATGAATGCGATTACGAATCTAGTTTCCCAGGCAATCTAACACGACACATGAAATCTCATACTGGAGAAAAGCCTTACAAGTGCACATTTTGCCAGGCACCGTTTAGCATCAAGAAGAACATGAGCCGTCACATAATGCACACTCACAGTTCGGTAAAACCTCACAAATGTGAAATTTGCAGCTCTGGTTTTAAAACTGAAGCAGAATTGATGCGACATGGTGCTATGCATTCGGACAAGAGGCCCGTCGTGTGTGATCAGTGCTTTAAGACATTTAAAACTAAAGATGCATTGAGTATTCACAGAAAACATGTTCATGTAAATGCAAAGCCACACAAATGTGAACTCTGTGGTGGCGCATTTAACTCTACGTCAACCTTAAAGATGCACACTACAAGAAAACATAGCGACGACAGGCCATTTAAATGTGAGATTTGTTTTGCGGCATTTATGATGAACTGTGAAAAAGTAGCTCATTACAAACGTAGACACACGAAAGAAAGACCCCATAAATGTAGTCTCTGCAGTTTTGCCTTTAAGTCAAAACCTGATTTAAAAATGCATATCGCATACAGGCATAGCGATGAACGACCTTTTCACTGTGAACAATGCCTCTCTAAATTCAAAGACAAAAGTAAACTTACACGTCACTGTAAAACAGTTCACATCAAAACAGGATTATCTTGTTAAATGCGATACTGTATACAACGATGTATTCATTGTAGGCCTAAATTCAAATCGCTCAGAATACGTTTGTCATCATTGTTCATGGATTGTCAAACTGTAACTTTAAAAAAGTAGTAGTCAAATTATATAATGGGTTTTTGTATCTAAACTTACAATTAAAAAAAGATGCCTTGGGAATTAATTTCCATTTGTTAACGATAGCTGGATGAGGGACCAATGAAAAATACAAACTGTGATTCTCGTTCTAAATACAGAGAAGATTTGACATACGGTTAATTATCAGAGTAGTTCCTGACATAACATGCCACAAGGTAGCCTGATGGATAGCACGACTGCCTCGTGTGGAAGCGGTCCAAGCTTCTAGCCTGATCTCAAGTCACCCTGGCATTTTCAGGAAGAAAAGGGCACAATGATTCGTCATGATCATGTCAATTGTGGCATGTAAAAGCTCCTATTAATTCCTACTTGGTATGAAGGCAAAATTACCCTCTTGCGATCTAGTGTCATGACTTCGGCTGGGAGTGCTCAATGTAATTCCCTTAACTTAAAAATTCCTGTTTCTCTCCTTAAAGTGCTCCAATTTGAGGGAGTTTTAAAAATAGTTTTTTAACCATTTGAGCTGCATGGTATACGTTCAGCCACTTGCAACCTATGCAGTGGTGGATCTGATCAACCGGGTCACGGGGTCAAGTTTTAGGCTGCGTTACTGCGGTCATCGGGACTGGTGCAACCCGGCGACCCGAACTGACAGTGTCACCCGGCGACCCGAACTGATCCGGTGACCAGGAAATTCGGGTCAGACACAGTGACCCGCGATTTCGGATTAGCTCTGGTTACCTAGCCTGACCTGGATAGCTGAACTGATTCAGAGATCCACTGACACCCCCCCCCCCCCAACTAAGCCACAGACTAAAATAAATTGAATTTTTTTCCTGGGTATTGGTTTAGTGAGTACCACTCGAACACCGAATTTCGTAACGTCCAATAAAAGAGCTGATAAATACCACCGGCACACTTTGGGGGTGGATGGAGTGGGGTAAGAGCCTCACCACAATACCCTTAGTTAATATGGCATTTGTTGGCTGGCTAAATTCTGAAAACAGGCTTTATAAACGCTTCAAAGGCACAAAAGTGCTGAATGTGAGCTGTTTT
>JAHWFP010166574.1:8348-36236 GCA_023313725.1 Lithobius niger
CCCCCACTCAAGGTCCAAAAATAATGTGATCCCCCCCCCAAAAAAAAATGCGCTTTTCGTATACCTATTAAGACTGTCTGCAGATGATGTCTGTAGCCAAGATGTGCTTTAGCCAAATTCAGTAGGGGGTGTCCGACGAACGTCTAACTGGAAAATCGTCTAATGGGATAATTGTCTAATATCTGCATAAATAAAAAATCTGGAAAATCGTCTAAACGGAATATCGTCTAATGGAAAATCATCTAAATGGAATATCGTATAATGGATAATCGTATAATGGATAAACGTCTAACTGGATAACTGGATAAACGTCTACGGGTTCTGATTTTATGTATAGCCACTGCGAGCGCGGCAGCACGAGCGAGGCAGGGACATTAGAAGATCTTCTATTGTACGAATTTCCAGTTAGACGATTTTCCATTATACGAATTTCCTGTTAGACGACTTTCCGTTATACTGTTATACGGTATACGTTCTTCCAATTATGCGATTTTTCAGTTAGACCATTATCCCTCGCCCCTTAAGTAGCTCTCCACACCATTACCACTGGTTGTAAGGAACGTGTCTCGGTGTAATGAAGACATGTTGGCTTAAAAATGTACTATAAAATGTTCCTTACACCCATCTTTTGTCAAAATTCATACAATAAGTACGATGAACACACTGTTTGCTTCTATGCCCATATCCGTAACATAGTCAGCACCTAAAAGACAAAACAACCAAGAAACCAGGTACCAAGGCTTTTCTACAAAGTTCTTTGTAAAAACTATACTTACAGTAATGGTACTAAGGGCCACCGCTCACACAGCGGCCAGGTCGTTGCATGCTTACGGTGTATGTAGCAACGCGCACTTGTCCGCAGCGGACACTGAGATCTCGGACGGCGTGCAGGCGGCCACAGGGCGACCGTACTTGCTCCGGGTTCAATTTTCACCACGTGATCGAGAATTATCAATGAAAAACGGACGTGGCCGCATGGCCCGTCGCCGTGTTTTTTAGCCGCGACGACCACTGGCAGCGCGGCCTGGCCGCTAAGTGTGCGGGCAGCCTATAGTTTGAAACCTTGTAAACACTCGCATCATGGGGGTCTGAGGGGCTTGCCACCCAGAAGCTAGGGTGTTTTTAGAAATTTTGACTGTAGAAAGTGCCATTTTTGAGGTCCAAAACTGACTTTTTCTCCTAGTTGGTCAGTGTGTTTTTGACTCCCCCCCCTCTTGATGGGACGTGAATTACTGCCCCACCCTCGAAAAAGTTCAAAAACTTCATGAGTTCCCCCCCCCCCCCCCAATTTCCTCTGGCCTTCTCCTGGCGATAAATAATGACTGGTCCCTAATATGACTAAGGAAATTATTTCGTTTCGACGTACTTAGTAAAACAAAATGTCGTACAAAAAGCCGCCAATAAAAGCCCAAAAGAAAATAAAAGTACAAAACATTTGTTGGTTGTTTTTATTTTCGTTGTTGTATTTATTTCATGTTAGGGTGGGTCAGTTGTTACGGCTTAAATAACATTATGGTGAGTTTTTTTTTTTCCTGTTGTAACGGCAGACGCTACGACGGCTGAGGTGCTTGTAACGCCCCCGACATCTTTGATTGACTTGGCTTCTTAGTTAGATTGATTTTGGTGAATATTAAACACAGCATGGGCAACTGTCCCAGCATGGGGAGGGAAGAGTCGATGTCCTAAATATCTTTAAATTAGGTAAAAATCAATAACTAACTGGTAACTGCGCTGCCACCAACGGTGGATTTATTTAATAGCTAAGGGGGGAGTTGGAAACGAGAATTATTTATACCATTTCGCAAATCACGTTATTAAATGGTTAGTAGTCTTCTGGAGTGGTTTTCCTTTTAAACAACAAAATAGCAATTCAATTTACATTTTAAGAGTACTAGCTTACAATTGCTTTTAAAGTAAAGCGTCATTTGAATTCAAGTGAATTTCCAAAATTCAAGGTTTCAAGTTCGGCACAAAAGAATAACAAGTTTTCCCTTGGAAAATAATGTTCTTGGGTTCTTAATATAAGCAACCCGATAAAAGTAAGAAGCATCTGCAAGTTACAATTATTCACAGAAAGACAGTTTTGTTTCTAGCAATCAAACCGCCCACAGTTTTGCTAATCAAACCGTCATTTTCGTTTGCAGCTATGTTTTACTAGATCAAACCGTCCAGTTATATTTCACCACGCATGATAATCAAACCGTCAAAGAGTTTAGTTTAAAATTAATTTAAAATAAAGAAGAAATTGGCTTTTAGAAAGAGGGGGGGGGATTGAGGCTTAATGGCGCGTCGACAACTTGGTCATTAGCGCCAACCTCAGTCACAGTGCAGTGGTCCGGGTTGCCACTGCACCACACATTACAGAGATGTTATTCAAACCCCTAATCTAAATCTTGTCATACATCTGTACCTCCTGCAAAAATTGAAAAACACCGGACAGGAGGACAGACTTATCGCTCAATTGACGCGCAATGTCAATTGCCACTCTTACGTTATGGAAGGCTGGGGCCAGCAATGCCGATGGCTTAGCCTACCATAAGTTCATTCAAGGTAGAGATTTAGTTAAAATTAGGACTAAAAATTTAGAATGGGGGGGGGCTTAAAGTTTAAATTTTTACGTTAACTACTACGATACGAACCACTATGTTTGCCCAGCATGGCAACAAACGGACCGTGATATCTCCACTCCCGACTGGCGTGACCAACCTCCTAGCTTGAGGTTTCGTGAGCTGTGCTAAGGACTGTTCTGTGCTGGGGCTTTATATGCTAGCAGGTAGTGATTCTGTCGAGACGAGAAATAACTATTCTTGGTCTTGTCTCGACTCCTAGACTTGCACAATCTTGATCTTGTCTCGATCTTGTCTTGTATTGTCTTGAAAGTCTTGATATTTCTCGTCTTTTTTTATGCAGTAAAATTCATTTAGTTCTCTAAATTTGCAGTTAATAATCGATTCATTGCACTACCGTATCTTCAGTGCACTTATTTAGAGGTCAAGTAGGTCCTACGTGCCTTCGTAAAACTGAATCTACCTCTTCCACCCCTGCCCTCATTCCTCCCACCGCCACCTGATGTATCATCACCCTAGAACAGTCAACCTATTTTTTTAACTTTGACGGCCATCAAAGGGTCCCGAGAGACCCCCCCCCCACCTAATTAGTTGTACAAAATAGTCAAAACATCAGTTTCATAATTTTTATTTGATGATCACACCTTAAAGACGTTAATTATCAAGTGACATGATTTAAAAAAAAATAAAACCAGGTGTTATAAAAATAGAAAAGTATTGCTTACGTTTATTTTGTGTAAAAAACTGTATATGGGCAAAACTTCACAAATCATAGTTTTCAGAACAAAAAAACTTTAAAAAAAATTTATGTAGGAAAATTATCTAGAAATAATCAATAACACGTGTGAAAATCAAAATTGTTTTATAAAACCATTTTTTTTTTTGTCAAAAAGAGGGCTGCGGCTTACGTTCGTGTTACATTAAAAACCGTCCTACGGTAAAATTCCGCAAAGTCTGTATTTCGGGAAAAAAACCTCGATGCTAGAAAACAATGTCTCAAAAAATGGGCTGTTAAAAAAAAATTTTTTCTCATACAATTTCGCGAAATACTACTTGTGAGGGTTACGCGAGACCCCCGTTGGTCGTTGTAGGGTTAATGCCGATTTGTTTAAATGCTATCCTTCACCATATCCACACTCTTACTTTTGGACGACTCTGTTTATTTGTTTAACCTATTAACGATCAGGCGCTAACAGCCTTACGCCTTTTGCTTTCCTGTCTTCGCCTCTTCAGCTATATCATGAGTACACAAATTAATTTAATATTCATATACGTAAATGCGTTTTCAATAAATATATTATAAAATTATTCGTACTATCAGGTGTAGCATAAATATAAAGGACGTGTATATAATTCGCTCCTGGTACTATAAACAAACAGTGGGCATTTTTACTTATATCACTGTTTACATTATAACGGTAAAGGAATTGAGTAGTACAAATTATTCCTACTCAATAAAAAAATTTATTATGCATTACTATATGATAAAATTAGTACAAACTAAACTAATATTTGTTGCACAAGTAAATAGTAAATCACAGGATTTCGCTATTTTAGATGCGTCAGTGCAGCTTTTTTTTCGTGTTGAAAAACATTTTATATCGAAGGGTGCAAAATAAGCATAAACATTCATTACGCAAATAAAGGATTTTTGTGTCAGTTCAGTAATTTTTGGACAAAACAGAAATTTCTCAATTTTGTATGAGGCATTTTTTAATAATTAAATTTTCTACATTGAACTTTCCACAAGTCACTTGGTGGACTGAAAGTAAACCAACTTCACAGTAAAGTTTTTGTTTTTTTTACTTCAACTTGTGCGTTCAACTATAATTTTTTTTTTCTCTTTTGTTTAGGTTTAAAATAGTTTTTTGCTACTTAATTGTCTGGGGGTGCAGTAACTGAACGCATTCAAATACGTGAACATAAAGAATGAACAACGCACAGATGATCTTCTGTACAAAGGTTTCGTACGGTTTATGCAACGCAAACACATTTTGTTGGCCTAAATATTTGTTTGTTGACATGGTCTGTGCACGCGTAATGAAACGCCACAAGAAACTTGTTTTGACTTTCAGCTGCTTGTTTAAGAAATTAACAATTTAAATATATACAATGATCGTCTCTATCCTTACTGCAAGTCGATCAGGTAGAAATATAACATACTTACAAGTCACACAGTAAGCTAAAAAAATATCAAAACAACTTCCTGTTGACTTGGTTATGACGACCGACAGCTCGTATTTATTAGGGCTATACTTCGCAGCATAAGCGGCGATACGCTTCTCACGGCAGTAATGTGGCCGATCAGCCAGGAACTTGATTGTCATGCATATGCAAAGTAACAAAACAATTCCCTACCTTACATCATATCACTGGTGGACTTCCGATGACGTTGAAATTCAAAACTGGATCATTCTAGTCATCACTACAGAGCACAGTTCTAAATATCGAAAAATATCGAAATATCTGCCCGACTACATGGCTCACTGACTGCTGTCGTATCCTATACAGTCGAGCGACGCCATTGTTGACGAGCGTATCTAATTTTATCCCAACATGAATAGCCCTCACATCGACTATCTAATTCGATTGGATGACGGTTTGTGACATCACAATACGTTGTATAAATATATCGAGAAAACTCGAGTCTCGACCTTAAATCTTGATCTTGTCTCGATCTTGACACGATCATTCTTGTTCTTGATCTCGAAACTGCCTATCATTTCTTGATCTTGTCTTGTCTTGCTTTTTCGAGACGAGACAAGACAAGACTCGATTATTTCTTGTCTTGACAGAAACACTACAAGCAGGGAGAATTCTGGCGACCAAAGTGCGGATGCCGAGGAGATCTATGGCCTCCTGGTTGGCTGAGGGGCAGGAGAACAATAGAAAGTGGGAGAAGTCGGTTTAGGAAAGGCTTTGGGTGCAGATCCGTTTGAAGGAACAGGGATATTTACACAAGGGCCAGAATGAGTTTTGAACTCCTTGACAACGTGATTTGGCCATTAAAACGGATTTGTAATTAAACTACAGTGTTATGCACTGCAACTATTGAAGGAGGGGGACGAAGGATAATGCACAGTTAAACTTTGGCAATTAATAGAAGGAAAGCTGGAGGTTTGCATTCGGATTTCTTTGTTGGTCACAGTCGAGTATTTTGGAGATTGAAGGCAAGGAACAACTATACACAACGATTTAAGGTCCGGTAAAATTAACTGGTAATAAAACATTGCCGAACTTCGGTCGAGTTCTGGGGGCAAAAGATTATTATACTAAAATGTTGGTAGTGATAAACTAGCTTAGTGGAAATGCTAGAACGCATTTAAAATAAGATTTGAATTATCAGCCGACAATTAAAGGTTTGATGTAGTGGACATTTTTCATAAAATTTGGAAGTTTCAAATACAAATAAAAAATATCACACTAGAATGTTTTCTGTAATCCCCATATATGTGAGGTTAAGTACCAAAGGTAGCCCCTCCTATTAACACAACTAAGCTAGTGTTTTTGGCTTTTTGCCTACGATAAACAATGTGAAAAGTAATTACAAATGTACAGTGGTTTGGAAGCTACCACGACCAGAAGTGCGAGCGCTAACGGCCCAGTTTGAGTACTTTTTCAAATGACTATTGCGGACGAACCAGAAGGAATTTTCGAGTTCTGTTTCCGTGGAAATAAAGTTGAAGTTAGTGGCTATTAAATGGTGAAAAGTTCAGTCGGATTGGTTCATAACTTCCGGAGCTATGTACCTTCAAAGATCGAGGTCTTTTCGGGTTGGGGCGGGGGGCAAGAAGGGAACTTCAAGCACAGAGAAAAAAAAAAGATTTTGTTGTTGGGAACGAAGGTTCCCCCGAGGTTTTTGATCTTTGGAGCTCGGGTTTCCTCTCCAATCCAAGTAATTCGGTAATCCGACTTAACACTGTGGACTTTTTCCTGCTTCTTTCATTTCCTCACGCTTTTTTCCACAGGTTAGTAGTGTGTATAACCGTCCTGTAACACATCTATTGTAACCGTAACAGTCGCTCAGCGTCGGGAAGGTATATAAAAGCTCGTCGGAGGGATCGAACGGGTTAGACAGCCGATGGCAGGTTACTGTTACGGTTACAATAGAGGTGTTACAGGATGGTCTCAGTTAGATTCGAACCTGCGGGCGTGTAAAAACGGTACGTGTGTGTTAGACAGGCACAGGCTAGGCAGGTGTGTAATCAGAGTCCGTTACACCACCTAGTAGGTTAGGTTCGGTTAGGCGGGCGAGTAAACTGTTTGCTCGACCTCCACTCATACGATCATGTATGTGGCTTATGTAGCGTGTTGTATGTTTTAGCAACGACTGTAGCAGTGGGGGGGGGGGGGCAGGAGCTACAACCACCACCAGAGCTGCCTCCATCCTACCACCGCGACCATCCACCGTTGAGCCTCGTTGATGTGGGAGAAGAAGATCGACGATTTTATAAAGCGCTGTTAATACTTAACTAAATCCCTACTTGGAAACCTAACCAAACCAAAAACTACACTCCGATGAGCGTAGCCGGAACCGATATTAGTACCTTCCGAGCAAGCTTGGATTTTATTCTCTGTCAAGCTCGGACCTACTCGACTAAATAAGTCGAGTGTCCCTGTAACTACCTATCATCGTTAAAGTGTTAAAAACAAGCTATATTTTGTTAGTTTCTGTTTACAATACGTACCACTGCCAATGATGATGAAGTTCGGTGCGAGGCATTTGTTTTCCTGAAATCGAACGTTAGTAGGCTTAAAGTTGTAAAAAAAAAAGATGAGAGGATATAAAATGGTTTTCATCCAACACGTGGGGAGATAGGCCTACGTTTCGTCTAAATAAAACAGAAAGTAGGTCGGGTATAGCTTATCGAACAGCTCTACCTCGATGTTTCGTTCGTGGCCGTGAAAACCAGGCTTCCCCCTCACGATTAGCCTTGACAACAAAAATCGTGTGACAGACATTGAGATTACGTGCGAGGCAAGGTGTTCGATGGAGGGGAAAAAAAATACAAATTATACATTTGTTAACTTGCTCAGAGAATACGTCTGTTGATCACAAAAACGTTAAAAAATATATAAAAATAAAAACACTCCAACCTGTGGAGGCAAGGGATCTGACCATGCCTCCAAGAATTGGGGATCCTAACGGTAATAAAAAGGCGGACCAACAAACGTAAAATACCTGGAAAACAGCTAACAAATATATAAAAGTGTACGTTAGCCCCTCTGTGCATCAAGACAGGTTGGGTGCTGAAATAACAGAAACCGACAGAGAATTCCATGGGTTAACCACCCGCTCACAGAAAAAAAAAAACCTTGTCTAATATTGAGCCGGAATAATTTTCCCCTCAATTTTAAATGACGTCCTCGAGTATTGTTAGGTCTAAGAGGAAAATGGTTTCGGACAAATATTTTGGGACAAAAGGAAAAAGTTACTCAAAGGGGGGAAATAAAAGGTGCGACCCTTCCAGGGCCTTCGAAAATCACAAGCCAAACTCAACCAAACTCATCCAGTCTGGAGGCAGACAGACGTTTGTTCACGGGCATTATGTATGTTGACGGAACCAATCTATCTCCAGATGGATGAGTTTGGTTGAGTTTGGATTGGTAGTTATCGAAGGTGTTCCTGCGGATTTGCAGCAGGATGAAGCGAACGAGGAAGTACAGCAAACAAACGAAAAATAAATAAATAAACCAAAAAAAGGAGGTTTTTCAGTTTTGAAATTATTCTATGAGAAATGTGTGGACTGTGGTCTGAAGGAAAGTTCGTTTACGTATGTTGCAAAAATTGATTTTGTTGTACAGTGGAAAAAATTTTTTTATAGTCTGATGTCCCAAAGTGGTGTAGGATTTGGATATTGTAAAGTTGAGGCTGGTGAAGTAGAATTAGGAAAGTTCAATCTGCGGTAGTACTACATTGGTTCGTAATACAGTCTGGCAGTCTGGCGATGGTGTGGCCGGTATTTTTGACGTGTGTGAACGCCGTACTCAGGGTCGGATTAACTCATTGTGGTGCCCGAGGCATTGAGTTGTGTAAGGGAGCCCCAACCTACAACAGGGTAGGCTGGTGGCCAGTGGCTTGTACATGTGGGAACCAAGAGGGCATTGCCCAAAAAAATGCCTTTTTTTGTAAAAAAAAAATGCCCTGTTTTGGTTTTCTGAACTGATAAACGCTGGTGCTGCAGCGAGAGAAAGGGCCTAGAGATCTAAAAAGGGTAAAAAGAAGGCCAGGAAAGGGGCAGAAGGGCATAAAGCTAAAAAAAGGGGAGAGAAAAAAACTGACGAGCAAAAAAAAAATTTCCCTAGAAAAAAAATACCACAGAGTGCCCCTTTAGAAAAGTTGTCCCTGACCTGTCGGTGGTCTGTGCACGCTACTGCTGGTGGCCCATAAAAAAAAGGTACACCTGAAAATAACTAAACATACAAGGTTTTTTTTTTATAAGTCAAAATGGTAACCACGTTTCCAGACCAAAAGTCCCATTAGGTTTGAAAAAGTTGGTCATAATTTTCAAAACAAAACTTTAAATAACGTCCAACTGACCATTGTTGTTCGGCCAGGTGCAGGCGCAAGTAGAGACGGTACAACGTTAGATGCAGCGTCACGACTGCACCGACTAACTAAAAAAAAAATTTCAGACATTTTGTAAAAAACGACCGAGTGTCTGTGACACCCTCACAGCACACGGAAAACGTGTACGCTTTTGCGCCGTAGGTAGATGCCAACGAGTAGACCAACCAGCCAACCAACCAACATTTCAGGTTTCAGACAATTTTTTTATTCTCTATTTCCCTGACATTTCCAGGTTTTCCATGGTGCATCCAATGGTAATTTCCAGTTTGTTTACAAGATGTTTACTTAGGGGAAACAGGCAGTATAGCTAATGTTTTTATTAATATTTGTACCAAAATAATCCAACATCCCGGAAAATAGCTGTTTAGAGATTAGTCCAGACAGGACTAAACACATTTTCATAACAAATATTGGTACTAGCCAAAGATTTAGTTTATGTCTAAAATACTTCAATAATAATTAAAGCGCAAATTAAAATATTTGCTACTAGCCTAGGAGTTTGTTTTTGATCTGCTAATTAAATGGAACTTGCAGATCAGACACAAAGTCATTTTTAAATTTTCCTGTCTTTTCCCTAGTTTTTAAAAAAATTTCATGTTTTCCCTGAAATTTTGGCTTTATTTTCAATTTCCCTGTGATTCCCAGTTTTCCTGGTTTTCCAGGTTTTGTCTAAACCCTGCATTTTGCAATTTGGTGTCCGTTATAGGCTATGCTACGCTCGGCTCCCAACCGCCCCCAATAAAGTTACCACGGGGGGGGGTATGGAAGTTTTATCTGCTTTTCTTTCCAGATGTACGCTCCCTACTTTTTTTTTATACTAAATCTTCGACGTTTTCCTCAATGGGCGTGGGGTTGCGGTACAGTTGTATTACTTTCCCCTTTCCTCCGATAGCTGCCATTTAAGTGGCACTATCACCCATTGAAAATCGGACGAAAATACCGTGGCGCCATCTAGAAGCAGTGATATTGTTAACCGTTACAGTTTGCTTCCCGGTGCGCGAGGACGTTTTGTCACACAATAGTTAAGGAGGCCAGGGCTGCCTTATAACCTTCCGCCTGCCTTATAACAGCCACGCGCCGATCGCATCCGCGTATTCACCAAAACCAAGGTCAACTGAGACAGTAGCTTCGTTCCTCGCAGCGAAGAATGCAGCTACTGTCTCAGTTGGCATTGCGCCTAATAGGCAAGCCAGCGTGAACGGATTGATTGTGTCGTCAAAAACCGGAATGATTCTTAGATTTTAAAATCACAATTTGTAATTTTCTAGGTTATTGTCTTATAATTTTGCTTCGGCGATCTATTGGAATAATTAATTTTAATTTTTACTGCATTAGTCTTTTAGATTTTTGAACTCGTAGTAATTACTAGCAAACGATTAAAATTAGTGCTGCGCACACACAGATAAAACTTCAAGGTCATTGTAGGCGCGCAAAGCATCATATACATTCTGGAAGAACGTAAATAAAGTTCCTCATAGACGCCACATTTTAAAATGGATTTTTAGCAAGAGAAAGACTACCGGTAAGTAAAATTGACCTTTGGGGCCGTACTTGATGTGGAGGATCGAGAAAAACGGCGCTGGGAGGTATATCCCTTTAACAGTAATGGCGTTGTGTATGTGCATTCTTGCGCTTGATGCAGGAAAGTGCTAGATAGTACTAGATAGCGCTAGATGTTGCCAGAACCTACAGACTTTCAATCGGTAGTAACGCCACTTTCTTCTCTTCCCCGGTTGCATATAACCTTTATTTACACGGACGTTCCAGATCCCAAGAAAATGATGATTTTTAATTTTTCGTTTTTTTTTTTTTTAATTACGTGCTTCGCTCGCGCTTTCGCTCTCGCTACGGCTAAACATATAACATAAGAAACCTGCACGCAAAAACTTGTCCGGGAACCCGAAACCGTGAAAAAAAGTGATCCGAATGATACCCGAGATATGATAGACGCCTCGGATCCGATTGGTCCGTGTAAAAAAGTTATTTGCTCCCCGATCGCTCCTCCTTACAAAGTAGCATGGTCTTGAACTGTAAAAATGACGAAAAAGGTATTTGAAGTAAAACCTACGTTTTTTTTATCGATTTAGTAGTAAATGTAATACTTTCTGATGACGACTGATGATAGTAGCAGTTCAAGAAAGGTAGCTTCAATCTATGCTGGCCTTGTTACTTTCACTATAGCTTTGCCCTAGTGATACTAGATGGCGCACCGTGCCCACGATTTCTGACGCGAGGAGCCTTGGCGAGGAGCCAACTGGATCGACTTTGGGGAAAAGTGCTCCAAGTATTTATTTGGTCTAGAAAAAAAGAAAGCAGTAGTACTTTTAAAAGACAAAGACAATAATCTGTATAACAATAAACGAAAATTAAAGAAATGGTTTTTGACCATTTTTCTACTGTCTTCGCTCCAAGAAACATTCCTGAGGACAATATTGAACCCTTTCTTGAAAAAATCCCGACTCCGACCATTGATGAGGCCAGCAGGGCCATGCTTGACTCACCACTTACAGATGATGAGATTAAAAAAGTTATTGACTGCTTAGCAAACCTGATCCCCAGGTACGGATGGTCTCAGTGCTAATTTTTATAAAACATCCTGGCAGGAAATTAAAACATTTTTTAATTCTGCTGTTGCAGAGATCAAAAAAAAAAGAAGGGGAGTTAAGTACCTCCCAAAAGAGAGGAATTATTACATTATTACCAAAATCAGCTAAAGATCCAACTATAGAGCACTGACATTTGCCGCCATATTGGCTCCAGATTGGCACCACTATGTGTTTTGGAGGGCATAACTACAAGGTGCACTACATAAAAATGGAGGCAAAAACAACAGAAGAGCGGATTTCTTAGGTTTAAAATTACGTTGTTTTCTCCAACAACAAAAATCGCGCGTTTTAGGTCTAAGAAATCACTCTTCACAGCATCGGCTTCAGTATGACGCCCTTCTCTTTCTCTCTGCAGTGCCCCTCGCAGCTAACCATTAAGGCTCCATCATAGAGGTATATACAATAATACTACGTCGTGTCACTGCTCTATAGGGGAGTGACACGACGTAGTATTATTGTATATAACTCTATGGTGGAGCCAGTTACTGGTTTAGCTGCAAGGTGCACTGGTGGGGGAAACAAGAGCGTTTTACTGAAGCAAATGCTATTAGACTGGATTTCATAGGCCTAAAACGCACGATTTTTGTCGATATGTTGGCAGTTGCTGACATTTTTAAGCAAGTGGAATCTTTATTTCCCAATTACAACCTAAGCAGATTGGAGAAAACAACGGTATTTTAAGCCTACGAAATCCACTCTCAAAGCACTGGCTTGACTAGAAGTGCCATTGTTTAACCCACCATTTCAGTCTAGTGCCCCTTGCAGGTATCTCTCTTGTAGCAATATGACGTCACTTGACGCTGCTCTATTACCTGCTACCCATTACCTTGCTGAACAGTGATTACAAAATCACTGCCACTATCATCACTAATAGATTAAAAGCTATCATTGACGACATCCATCCGAATCAAAGTGGTTTTATGAATGGGAGGTTTATTGGTGAAAATATTAGATTGCTTATTGATATGGTGTATACCAACCATAAAAATAATAATGCAAAACTTTTGTGTTTTGTTGATTTTGAGAAAGCTTTTGATACTATTAATAGGACATTTCTCTTTCATTGTTTGAAAAAGTTCAATTTCGGGCCATATTTCACTAAATGGATTAAAACCCTTTATAATAATAACAGTAGTTACTTGTTAACTGGCTTGAGTAGAACTCCTTGGTTTGAATCCGAAAGTGGTGTGAAGCAAGGATGCCCATTGTCGCCATTGTTATTTAATATTGCTGCAGAAGTAATGGCGTGCTATATTCGAAACTATCACATGATTAGGGGCAGTAGTGAAAACAACGTATCACAATATGCAGATGATCTAGACACACGCTAGTGTGTCGCTGCAAGTTAGGCAACAATAATCACAACAAACATCACATCAGTCGAGGTTGTAAACCATTGTAGCGCGGCGCCATAGCGTCAGTGTCTTATATCTTGAAGCATAGTTGGGCACATTTCAGGTACTTGGGGGAAAATAATAATACAGTACAAAAGCTTAAATTGTGTTGAAATCGAGAGCAATGACCCACCTGACAAAAATTAACTCGCGTAGGAATGCCAGCTAAGCTGCTATCAATGCAAAATCTGACCCTCAATAACGTTGTAAATGTGTTAACTAGCTAGCTAATTCGCTCATCCCCATGTTAAATCCCATAGGGTGATTATTCATCGATACCGAGATAACGTGGAGGCTTCCAGGTATGAAATTGGACGAATGAGTGCAGTACGATACGAACTGCATACCTTTTATGGTTTGGAGCCTAGGGGCGTAACGGGGATGGCGTGGGAGGGCGCGTAAGTACGAAAATATTGTTATAACCATTGTTAGTATTATCGGCATCGTCTCTCATTGGACAGCCAAAGTTCGGACAATGAGAACGTGGATACTGACGTACGTGCCCAGACACACACTAGTGCATAACGATAAATCTAAACAACGTTGCAAAGAAATTGTATTCACGTCCAATTCACGAAAAATTAACCAATTGTAAAAACAAAGCAAAATAAACAAAGCCAAAAACTGGTAAAGAGGCCACTAAGTTAAGAGTGGTTCGGCCCTTCAAAGGAGTGATATCAATACACCAAAACTAACTAAATATTGTAATACAAATTACAACAAAATTAAAACCAAACCAAAATCCCATAAAGAGGTGACTAAGTTGAGAATGGTTCGGCCTATAGGCGAAAGGTAGTAGCAAATTGTTGAAAACCAATTTCTTTTTGACGTGGCACTTTATAGTACACATCTGCACGATAGTGGAGTTGAGCTAATACACAATTTAAAAAAAGTGATATCATATCAAAAACCAAAACTGTTAAAAGGGGCCGCCAAGTTCCGACTGGTTCGGCCCTTTAAAGGAGTGACATCAACACACCAAAACATTCGCCAACTTAATCGCACCGAATAATACTTCGGACGTTAAATGAAAACATGAACATTGCTACCGAAAGTAGCAATGTTCTAGTTTTCATTTAACCTTCGAACTATTAAGCGGTGCGATTAACTTGGCGAATGTTTTGGTGTGTTGATATCACTCCTTTGAAGGGCCGAACTATTAGGAACTTAGCGGCCCCTTTTACCAGTTTTGGTTTTTGGTATGTACAGCTTTACCGACTGATAACAATGTAAACCAGCTTAAAGCAATCAGTGCTGCTCTTAACCAATTTAAAAACTGCTTTGGCCTTAAAGCTAATCTTGAAAATACTACTTTACCCCCACTTGCTATAGCAAATCCAGTCAACCATGATAACCTTCAGGTTAGCGAGAATGTCAAATACCTCGGTATCACAATTAATAACACTGGAAACAATCTGGTGCAATTTAATTTTAACTCAGTATTCCAAAACATGGTTAGAAGATTTAACATTTGGCTGTCTCGTCAACTGACTTATTTTGGAAGTCACTGTTGGCAAAGGCTGAAGGTTTGAATAAATTTGTTCACATGGCCTCTGTTTTGCATATTCCTATACATTGCCAAAAGAAGGTCAATAACGCAATTAGTCAGTTTATCTGAGCGCAAAAGCAACCCAACGTTTCTTACCGTTCGTTAACTCAAAACTATGATAGGGGTGGCATTAAGGCGCCTGACTTCATTACTATGAACGTTTCCATAAAACTGGTGTGGATTAAGCGCTTTTTTAAAGAAGGAGCGATATGGCATGCATCATTAGCTAAATAAATACGGTGGACTCTGTTTCCTCTTAAACTGCAACTTCGAAGTTTCAAAGGGTTTAACGAGCGTTAACCACTCCCGAAGCCCTAAGGCCCATGCCCTAGGCCCTTCGAAGTTTCTAAACTGTTCTTACAATGTGACCCTTTCTACAAAGACATTCTAACTGCCTGGATTCCTTACAACAATACGAGATTTCTGCATGGCCGCTTCATTCTTTGGAATAACAAAGATATTACTTTCGGGAAAAAAAACTTTTATTTTTACAAATAATGGTATGATTTAAATATTTTCCACATTGGCAATATTCTTGACGGCAGTGGTGACATTATGCCCTACCATATTTTTACTAAAAAGTTTAATCTTCACAATTGTCTTGCCAGTTACAATAAGCTGGTTCAAGCAATCCCATTACTAATTAAAGTCGAAGCAAAAAATATGATGCTCGGCTCTGAATATCCTTCTTTCAGTAATACAGAGCTCAACAAACCAGATCTTTTAAAATTCTGCAATACTCCTATTATGTCAAAAAATTTTACTGCTAAATTTGTGCAAAATGAAATCAGAAACGTGGACACTCGCATCCCCGCTTGCATTCCGAAATGGAAGAACATCTACCCACAATTCCCTTTTAATTGGCATAAGATTTGGACTCGCCACCTTGAATTCCCCGTGGCCAAAAATATCCACCAGATGCAATTCAAAATATTGCACAGAACATGATTTCCCTGCAAGAAATACCTTTGCATCAAGAAGACTGCTGACTCTCCGAACTGTGTTGAATGCTTGCAGTAAGAGGACATAATTCACTATTTTGAAAAAATGCAGCAATGTCAAACATTTTTGGAACGACTTCGAAAAGTGGTGGGTTGGCCTGAAACTATTCTTTTTGGTCTTAATTGTAATTCCAACCATCCTCCTGTAGCTGATTTTTGTTTGCTAATTGCAAAATGGGTCATTGACAAATGCAGATTGGCAAAAAAAAAAAAGCCTTCACTTCTCCTTTTAAAATTTGAAATTTCTCAACTTAAACAAACTCATGTAGTGGCGGTGCACTGTAAAATCAACTTAAATTTTGTAAATCTGCTGGAAAACTTTGAAAATCACCTGACAGTGTAAGACTCTCGAATTTTTATTTTCAGTTTATCTATATCTTTTTTTATTTTTATCTTTATTTTTTTAGTATGTTCCCCTATTTTTTTTCCCTTTTCTTCTCTAACTTCTTTTTTTTATCTTTTCTTTTTTTACTTTTTTTCTCCCTTTTAAAAGGGTGGTTTTTTTTTTTTGCTCCTCTTTGTAATTTTTGTTTTTTGATTGCTGTTACAGTTTAGTAACGGTTTTGTTTGTCATTTTTCCCTTTTTTTTTCCATGGCTGTAATTTGTCATTTATACTTTTGAAATTTGATATGATGTTTGTGTAACTACCTTCTTTTCTCGATAAATAAAAAAAAAGCCTTGGCGATAGCGGTGAAGAGAAAGCCCAGCGCGGAACCCAGCTACCACCAGTCTGTGTAAAACATGGGGGGGGGGGGGGGCCCCACAGCAGTTAGAGGGCGTGGTTTCGATCGGCAGTCTGATATGCTCCTGCCCTCCGTAACTCCTTACATTTTAACACTTCTCAGCCACAAGAGGTCATCCTCTTAAACTTAACCATTCTTTCTCTGCAACCATTCTTTTGTTGTACCATGATAACGTGCGTCTCAACTAAAATAAAGTTAAAGTTAAAGGTACACCCGGCCTCCCTTATAACATTATATCTGCCTTATAACAGCCACGCGATGATCGCCTCCGAGCATATTCCATCGCCAAGATCAACTGAGATAGTAACTGCGTTCCTCGCAGCAAAGAATGTAGCTACTGTCTCAGATGGCATTGCGCCTAATAGACGAACCAGCATGAACGCATTAATTGTGTCGTCACAAACCGGAATGATTCTCGCATTTTAACATCACAATTTATAATTTTCTAAGCTAATGTCTTATAATTTTGCTTCGGCGATCTATTGGAATAATTAATTTTAATTTTTACCGCATTAGCCTTTTAGATTTTTGATCTCATGGTAATTATTAGAAAATTAGTACATGCTCACACAGAGATGAAACGTCGTGGTTATTGTAAATGCGCAAAGGATCATATACTGCTGAACGCAGTCAGTGGCGTAACTAGGTTTTTGTACTGAGGGGGCAACACTAGGTATTTAACCGAATGGTGTGGAGGGAGAACCGAATAAGGGCCCTGGAAGCTGATGCATTTGTGCTATTTTCCAGCATTTTCTGGCCTTGTAAAGTGCTGTTGGAAACATTTTTATAAAACCAGCTTTGCTGACTGCATCATACGCATAAAAAAATTTGTAATGCAAGTCTTTCAGTTTTTCATACTAGTTACTTATTTTTGAAACACTAAGACTTTGTTGGAAATGTTGGGAATTTTAAGCAAAATATGGCGTTAGTAATTCTTACTGTTTATCTTTACTGATTTTCGTATTTCTCCATTTGTTACCTGGTTATTTTAGTGATTGAAAGGAGAAACAGTAGAAGAATAAAATTAACTAAGATGAAAGTTCCGTCTTTGACCTCAAAATGCAGCAATCTGACGGTAAATAATTTTTCAGCTATGGAAAAAATGACTTGGCCGATTTGCCGAACAAGCTTTCAACATCTCACAGAGGGGGCGAATCTCCCATTTGCCCCCCCCCCCCCCCCCACTAGTTACGCCACTGGACGCAGTAAATATAGTTAAATATTATTCAACAGAAAATCTCTTAGACGCCACATTTTAAAACGGATTTTTACCAAGGGATTGACTAACGGTAAGGAAATAGAACTTTGTGGGCCATTCTTGATGTGGAGGATCGAGAAAAATGGCTCTGGGAGAAATGTCCTTTTAACGATTATTTTCACATCCGAGAATGGGCAAGAGATACTTTTTTCACCCGCCTTATCCCTTTTCGGAACTGCCTTCCTGAGTCGATAGTTTTGTTAATGTTGTTTATTTCTTTTTCTTTTTTTGTTTACACTTTTCTGTTTACACTCTTTTACCCCCCCCCCCCCCAGCATGAGTTTTTTACGTATATTTTGATTTGCTTTTCACCCAAACATGCATGTACTCACCTTGACAGTGTTTTTTTTTTCTTACTTCGGATTTCTTTTTTTTTTTCCCGTTCTGCACGTACTCAATTACTTTTATAAATAAATAAATACATAAATAAATACAATTTACCACTACAACACGTGGAAGGACTGTGGAAGGGCGCTGAGCCACCGAGCCTAGATTTAAAGGAACAACAAAGCCAAAAGAAAGACCAATACAATTTCTGTGAGTGGGCGTTTCAAAAAGACTAAGGTTTTCGAGCTTTAACATACGACAGAATCCATACACTGTGGACTGTTCAACAATTGATTCCTTGAGAGCATTCAAAACTTTCACAACTCGTAGGGAGAAAAAGTTTTTGTGGCAGTTAGTACATGCAGCCTTTACAGCAAGTTTCCAAGAAGTATCCACGAGTGTACATACTGCTGGGGCAAAGTCGAAGAAAGGTAGATTTACATCAATCAATCCTCTCAGAATTTTGTAAGGATAATGTCAAATCTAATTCGACTAAGTTCAAGTAATTCAAGCCCAGCCCTGGCCAAACGTTCGCCATAATAAAGATCCCGTAGGCCAAGTAGGCGTTTCGTAAACTTTCGTTGTACCGATTCGATTGTGATCAATGTTCCCCCACGCGGCCACGTCCGTTTTTCATTGAGAATATACCTTCATAATTTTACAACAACAATTAACCAATGGGAAGCCAATAAACTGCGGCCACAAGCCAATCACGCCTCCTTAACAGCGATTAAACGACCACACGGTATTTTATCAGATTAAACTATCGGCGTCACCCCTCCATCTTGAATTAACGTTCGACTCGTCTTGTACCGCGGCTTACGCCGCATAAATATAGTATGAAAGAACTGCATTTCGTAGGTCTAAAGCAATTTCTAAGCGTATACGACGTACCTGACAGTCAAGTGACACATTATTTAACATCCCGGCGATGTACGTTTAATCTTTGGTTACCAAGTAACAGAAGTCAGCTGCCCACCGAAGTGCGTTACGCCGTTCTGGTTAGGCCTATCGCCAATACTATGAGAACATGGCGATCGAGGTAACCCCAGTGCCGTAATGATATACGGTACTTGATTTAACCGAAAATAGTAGAAATAAATTAATAACAATTATCGTAAAACTTAGTATTGTTTCGGATCATAATCTATTTAAAGCTATGAGCAACACTTTGATCAAAAATAAAATACGTATTTACTTCCATTGAAGCGTTCTAACAGTTGTCTGCTTTCAAGGGGAATTACTTTCGGTTTCGCTTAAGTTCGTGATAGATCGTTGGGGGGAAACAAAATTACATTATTTATGGAGACGACAGAAGAAAATAGGATTCCTACAGATACTAAACGAACCTGTGAGTGCATGTGGCAACAATTTGTACACTTTCATCATTTCGTGCAAACAAGAATTGTGAATTCAAGCGAGAAACCAATGCGGTACAATGTGCAAGTTGAAGTTTCATTTTATACTTGAGGTTTAAGGGAGGCGGTATATTCTCGTTTCAAATATAACTCTAGCGTAGTTTTAAGTATCGATAAATTTTCTCAACCACTCGTTACATTCCCAAGCTGATCAAAACACCTCGCGCAAGCGCTCGGTATTTTTTCAGCTTCGGAATGTAACTCTTGGTTGAGAAAATTTATCGATAAAAAACTACGCTCTCGCTATATTATTACTGATAAATCTCGATCGCTTGGTGAAAAATGAACCCGGAGCAAGTATGGTCGGCCTGTGGCCGCCTGCACGCCGCCCGGGATCCTAGTGGCCGCGGCGATAGGTTGGCCGCTGCAGTCAAGTGCACGTTGCTACATACACCGTACGAATTCTCGTTGGCCGCAGCGACCTGGCCGCTGTGGGCGCCAGCCCCCCCCCCCCCCCCCCCCCCCGCGCACTGTGCATCCAGGTCGCGCGGCCAGTGGTCGTCGCGGCCAATAAGACACGGCGATGTGCCGCACGGCCACGTCCGTTTTTCATTCATAATTCTCGATTACGTGGTGAAAATGGTCGCCGTGAGGCCGCCTGCACGCCACCGCGATCCGAGTGCTAGGCTCCCGCGCACACAGTGGCCAAGCCGCGCGGCCAGGTCGCTGCGGCCAATGAGAATGCTTACGGTGTATGTAGCACTTGGCCAGCAGCCAGCCTCTCGCTGCGGCCACTGGGATCCCGGGTGGTGTGCAGGCGGCCACAAGGCGACCGACCATATTTGCTCCAGGTTCATTTTTCACCACGTGATCAAGAATTATCAATGAAAAACGGACGTGACCGCGTGGCACGTCGCAGTGTTTTTTTTGGCTGCCACGACCACTGGCCGCGGGACCTGGCTGCTCAGTGTGCGGGGGCCCTAACAGACGAAAGACAAAGAAGCTCTCTAATTTTTATTTTCCAATCGAAAGTGATTGTAGAATGAATTTGGAATTCTGTCTTAATTTAACGTGTAGCGTACGTGTCTTCCAAAGCCGCCACCGAACTGAGACAATGTCGGGGCTCCATGCGTCCGTACTGCAGCTACGTACTAGCTTACCCCAATGCTCGCAAAACAGACTCGCACGTTCATCGAATTGATACTACACAAATGTTACACTAATACCTGATTAGCAGGAGCCGTTACTTGTCCGACATGACAACCCGAATTGTCAATATGCATAGATTACTCGGACAGTTACCAGTAAAGCACACAGTAGCCACCTTTTTTTTTCGTCGTTTCGCGGCCGCCTTAGACAAACGATAGAAATCCGTGTTCCGTGCGATATTGTCAAAACGTGAAGATACCTGGTCCAATTCTGGTTCAACTTCTTTTCCAGACAGAAACATAATTGGCCAAAATTCTTGGGTCAAGGACCTAGAAACCTTCATATGCAAACGATTTAATCATAAACTGTTCAATTAAAACTGTACAATTTGCTGGTACGTGTTCTCATCAAAAATCATGATTAATTGACTGATGTTCTATCACTTCCGGTCTGGCGCTAATAAGCGATAAGCCTGACCAGTTCGAATAAACGACTCGAGTAGGACGTGACGTCATTAGACAATAGCCACGATCTGGCCACGACGCAAGTCCCTTTTTCTCAGCCAACTGTATTTCAAAAACTGCTTTTATGCATAAAATCCATAAGCAGTTAAAAAAAATTACCTGCAGTAATTTGGCGCGGCACGTGGTGAAATATGCTATTATTGTCAGGCTAAAGGTTTGGACTTCGTTGCATACACACACGTATTTATTAATTTTATTTCTGGCGGAGCGAAGCGAACGAAAATCGGTGTTTGTTACCCAATGTGCGCAAAAAAAGGTACACGAATTACAAACAAAAACGTCAAGTGTGCCGTAAAAAAAAGGTTACTTTACTTGTTAAAATGTACACGGATAAAAATTTAGGAATTTTGAATTTAATTAATCAAAAGAATGAAAATTGACACAGTTGCATATATTTAAGTGTTCTACTTTAAAAATAATTTAATTCGTAAATTAGTTTTTGGTTACGAATTAAATTATTCTTAAAAGCACAACAGCACGTAAACAGTTGCAGTTCTCTCAATTGTACATTTGATTATTTAAGTTCAAAATCCTAAATTGATAACCATGCACTACATTTTAACAAGTAAGCAAAACTTCAATCATATAACCTTTTTTGTACGGCGTTCTTGACGTTTTTGTTTGTATACGTATTTTATCTGGATAGGTGGTAACGTTGACTGTTGATGCGCGACACCCGTCCTAGTACATTCGCAACCAGCAGATCACAATGTTTGAGCATAGAAGTTGAGTTGTTATTAAAAACAAACGTAATTGTCGAATATTTGGTTATTTGTTGACTAATTATTATTTGAATTTTAAATTTTACTACAATTTAAAAACAATGACGCGGAAGCGGCGGCGCGCCGTGGAAGCAACCTTAGTCTTCGCAAATTGCGACTTACCACCTTTATTGAGTGGCGCATTAGAGGCGACCTTATCCAAGTTGACAAAATAGTCAAATGGGTCACGTCGAGAGGTCCGACAAACTCGGAGCGCACGAGATTGGCAAATCCAAAATCACTACATTAGATTTGCAGATGTGCAGTGGATTTGCAGGGATTTTTGCGGATTTGCTTGATTGTAGGATTTGTACAGATTTTCAAGATTTGCTCAGATTTGTACGGATTTGCAAGATTTCACTTGAATTTTCAGATTTATGATAATTTATAAATTTGCATATTTCATTTAGATTCGCCGATTTGCAGTGATTTGTGTGGATTTACAATCAAATTTGCAGATTTCATTTTGATTCGCACTGATTTGCTATGATTTGCACGATTTACAGAGATTTACAGATTTGAAGCAGATTGCAAGCAGATTTGCTGATTTTGTGTTGATTTGCACTGATTTGCTATGAATTCCAGAATTTACAGAGATTTGCAGATTTGCAGTGATTTGTAGATGTCGCTCGGATTTGCAGATTTCGTATAGATTGCAAATCCGAAATCACCGAGTGGACGATATTTCAGCCATTGTCGGACCCCCTCGGGTCACATACCCCCTATTTGACTCCTTCTTCACATCGTCATGCGTGACCAATATCCGTGGACATAATCGGAAATTTCTCGCAAAATACACCAGAGCTGACACAGGAAAATACTCGTTTGCTAGACGTGTCGTCCCAAAGTGGAACGACCTTCCGAGCCATGTGATAAACGCCCCCTCCGTCAACCAGTGGAAGCGGATGTACGACAATCTGAGTCACACTTTATTCATCCGTGCTACTCCCTCCGGCCCCACAAGTTCTCTTTTGGCCGTGTACTAGTTTTTGATTTGGTTTTTGATTTGATTTCACCAACGGCGACTCACGTCGTTTGATTTTACGCCGGCGACGTGGCGTGGCGGTGAACACCTCCGGCCTGACATAATGCCGCAAAACGTAGTCAGTATGAAGAGGCGGCACCTTCAATTTTACAAGCGATTTTAAACATTCCTTAATTCGACTGCAAAACAAGGCATAATAAGTTGGGCAGAAAATAATAACTGTCCCATTTACTCCATGCTTTGAAATGAAATTTCCCCTTGTCTCCGTTTCTCCCTAATCGACTTCAATTTCGTTGTTAATAATTTGGCAACTTTATTTTTTTTTCCCTTTAAGTTTTTCGATTGCCGCAAGGAAGTTGTAAAATATGCAGCCTTGGATCTGTCTTGACGTTGGAATTTTTATAGAAATCCTTGAAGTCATTGAGTTTTGAAAGGAGTTTAATTGACGCAGATATGCGCAGCGAAACTGGTTCGAACGGCACTAGGCTGTACTCAACGCGGAACAAATTTGTCAGCAAATCGGAGAAAAATGGAAGCTTTCCACTTACGTATTCGCTTCTTGGACTTATTATTTTACTCGCCTGAACACAAAAAAAAAAAAAAATGAAAGAACTACGATTTATGAAAAAAAAAAGAATTTATTTCCTTCTTCCGGGGGGGGGGGGGAGGTGCACTTCTGTATGATCAGTGACGTGCATAGGAGGGGGAAGGGAGGCAGTGCTACAACGTCACTTCCGCCCTCGTCTTCTCATGATCACGTGAACGACGCGAAACGACGTCCGGTCTAGAAGACGAATTGCGGCTCACGTGTTAGCATTGACACAAAAACTGTGTCGTCACAACCGGAAACAATGAAACGTCATGGTTATTGTCGGCGCGCAAAGGATCATATACGTGCGGGACGCAGTAAATAAAGTTACCAATATTCAACAGAAAATCTCGTAGACGCCACATTTTAAAACGGATTTTTAGCTAGGGATTGACTAACTGTTAGTAAATAAAACTTTGGGGCCATACTTGATGTGGAGGATCGAGAAAAATGGCGCTGGGAGGAATGTCCTTTTAACTCTGGAGCGACTGCAGCGACTCTGGACTCTGCGCCACGCCATTTTGGACTTTGTAAACAGAATCAAGACGGGACCCTCCTGTTCCCGACTTCGTAGTTTAATAATCTTGCAGGTTTTCTAACAATACCATGTTACACTGTATGCTTTGCCTTTCGGTCTCCTTGCCAACGGTCGGAGGCATAACAACGAACTTGGAATGGTCACAAGAGTTGCATATGCCGTTCTGTCTGTACACCATCTTTTGGTCCCCTTTTCGACTTACCCTTTTGAAATTAATTCCGAATCTTACGCCATTCCCAATTATTCCGCAGCCATGACACTGACTGCTGTGCCCGAAGCACGTGAGCCATCAACATCTACATCATTAAGATCGTATGATGTGAGTGCGTGTGTGTTTGTTTGTTCCTCTACTTCTCTGGAACCAAAGCACCTACAAACATGGGAGTAGGACCAAACGAAAGATAATAGTAAATTGCGCTCAGTATAGGCGTATTTTCATCGCTGTAACTTGATACTATGACTCAAAAACGCGAAAGAACCTGAAAAAATAACGTCAAAGTTTTTTTTAAAACCCTCATGAGGTTTGTTCATGACGTCATAGTTTGTTCGTGACGTCATAGTTTGTTCATGAAAACCTCCTCGGGCGAAGCGACTGATCTGGAAAAGGAAGCACGGAAAAATGACCCAAAACGACGATGTATTTTGCAACACACCACATATAGATCTTGAAAATGGTTTTGTATATAACTGACTTGATGCATGAAAAAAACAGACCCGTCGATCTGGTTTCAAAACGGTGTCAAACATTCGTGTTTCTGAAGCACGGAGGTGCGTGGATTGAACGAGCAAAGCGAGCAATCTCCACGTAAACTTAACCTTTTCAATGTGTTTCCCTTTGCTCTATCAATCTTTCATCTCTCACCTTCGTAGGGCATTACTGGAGAAGACGTGCAAACAAACAAATCGTATGTTTGGAATGATGTAGGTGAAATGTAGATATGCTGAGGAATGTGACGAACGAACTGTGAGCAATATTTGCAATTAGTTTGCGTCGAAATAATTAGTACATCGAAATAATTAGTCCGAGCAAAGCGAGTTTTGTATCAACTGACTTGATGCATGGAAACCTGGTTTTAAAATGGTGCCAAACATTCGTGTTTCTGACGCACGGTGGTGCGTGGATTGAGCGAGCAGAGCGAGCGATTTCCACGTAAAGTAAACTTTTTCAATATGTGTCTCGCTTTGTTCTCTCTCAATCTTTCATCTCTCACCTTCGTAGGGGATTACTTCTGGAGGAGAAGACGTACAAATCTGCAAGCAAACAAATGGTATGTTTTGAATGATATAGGTGAAATGCAGGTGCGCTTAGGAATGTGATGGACGAACTGTGAGCAATAATTACAATTAGTTTGCGTCGACATAATCAGCACATGATTTTGTGATGCTCTTGGAATCAAAGAAATTACTGGAAGCATGGGTCGACGCGCACGTAGCTCTCGGATGGCCAGACTGTTGGAATGATTTATGGTTATCATTTGTTTATGCAGTGAAGCCTTACGAAAAACGCGTACGGCACTTTGACCATTTGCTTGATCGTTTTAGACATGGAATGTCTGTCAGCAGCGCAAGAGTTGCAGCATGAAAGCTCCTCGAGCATAGCGAGACGACGCGGAATGAGCGAGCGACTCCGCTAGTCTTAAAATTAAACTGAACAGCATTATAAGACCCCCGTTTCCATCGTCATGGTATGATTATGTTTAAGAGGGGATTCCAGCACTTAGGGTTGGTTCCTCCACGCTACTGTGCCATCCACAGTTCCACTCGCAGCAGATTTTGGTGCATCGGCTGTGAATCAAACCCGTTATCGATACCTATGTGGCCTTGAAAAATTGATGTCGGTCTTGAAAAGGCCAGGAAAAAACCTTGAGAAATATCGGCCCAAAAGCGTACGAATCCTGTTCGTTAACCACGCAATCCCACTTTGGAACTCTCTTCCACACATTATTGTATCATAGCAACATAATCAAAAATTAGTTGGGTCTGTACTACAGGGTGAGTCAAAAGTATCGACGCAGTGGATCTGGCAGCTGTATGATTGGTTTAGTCATCGAACAACCATCGATCATTGGTCACTACGGAGGGGGCCACGTTTTGAAATCATCCAGGGGTGACCCCAATCCTGCCCCCCTTAATAAATTTTCCACTTCTGGTTCCTTTAGGAATACGGCATTGATCCCAATTTGGGATATGTACGGGCAGTCAATTCATGGTGAATGCAGAAAACATCATGTAAATCGGTCTGTAATAGCACGAGCTATGCCCAAAACAAATTAATACAAATGTTGGGTTTATTGCGTAAAATAATATCTTCAGCAGTTGTATAAATTGGTTGATTGCATGAAATACTTACAGTAGGGAATAGCAAACGTAACAAAATTGATAAGGGTTCGGGTAGCACATGTTTGTGTACATGTGTGTAGCACATGTAGCACACTGGCATTCGACCTAAAGGAACCGGAAGTGGAAACTTTATTTAAGGGTGGCAGGGTGAGGGGCAACCCTGATTGATCTCAATACTTAGTGTCCTATGTGTCCACAAAGGGACTTCTTTCTTGTTCAGTGATTCCCGGGAAGGGAGATACCACTCAATAGTTAACGTAGACAGTATGTTTGTTTGGCAGACAGCACATTTGTTGAAACATGTGTTCAAACCTGGGCATGCGGTTCAAGGTCAAACACAAGTTTGGTTCATGTGCTACCAACCTGTGCTTAGCTGAACCCTTATCAATTTCGTTACGTTTGATATTCCTTACTGTAATTATAATAATAATAATAATAATAAAAACACTTTTCCACACTGAACATGGATGGTGGACGGAAGGGGTGTGAGCCGCTGACACCGCACCAATGTTACAACCGTTTTAAGAATTTCGTAAGCGACTCAGTTAAAAGCTTGCGACGAAAACCAGACTCAGTTTCCATACACACCGTAGCAGAACTAAGGGCATTCCAAATTGGGACGACCCGAACCGAGAAAAAGTTTTTCCTACAGTCCAGACGTGAACTCTGTACAGCCAGTTTCCACGGGTGCCCGCGTGTACCATGAAGATTTTGAACCCTGTCGAAGAACGGCACGTCCACTTGAATGAGGCCGTGTAAGATTTTATAGGTTAAGATAAGATCATACCTCAGTCTTCTTAATTCGAGGAGTTCCAGACCAGTCCTCTCTAGTCGATCAAGATGATTAAGGGAGCGAAAACCTGGAAGTCCCTTGGTGAATTTGCGTTGAACAGACTCAATGCGATCAATATCGCTTAGTAGGTAAGGTGACCACACAGGTGAGGCATGTTCCAAGAGAGGACGCACAAACACCTTGAACGCCCACACCTTGGTACGGATGTCACCTGAAGTGAAGCCTCTGTTCACAACTGCAAGGTGACGGAAGGCGAGAGCACTCGTTTTTCTGCAGTGGAGGGACGATTAAAGATTCGTAGTAAACCAGATGCCTATATAGGTCTTTCACCTCGCCGACTTTTGGCAGAAAAACGTTATCCAGGCTATATTGAACATCAAGGTCACGTGTGCCAGTAAAAAAGGATTGGCATTTCTAAATGGCCAAAGGAAGTTGCCAAAGCTCAGACCAGGCCTGTACCACCCCAATTTCCTCTGAAAGTTCTAGTGAGGCGTAATTTTCCACATTAGCACAGCCAATTTTTAGATCGTCTGCAAACTTATAACCATAGGTGTTTAAATTTTCAAACCTCAGATCGTTAAGATAAATGACGAAAAGGAGAGGACCGAGTACCGACCCCTGTGGGACCCCGCAAGGTACTACTCTGCTTTCAGATGGAGAGCCCTCAACAAAGACTCGCTGGGAACGATCTTTCAGAAAAGCAGCTAACCAACTTGCAAGTTCACCGTCAATACCACACCCCCATATCTTGTATAAAAGCTTTCGGTGTATCACAGACTCAAAAGCCTTTTAAAATCGAAGTAGATAGTCTCGCAGTGGCCACCAATGTCTTGG